>OZ014440.1:12950199-13040925 GCA_963966035.1 Acleris laterana
GAACACGACAGTGAAACATTACACTTAAGAAGTTTGTTCAAAGTTTGCGATAACTTTAAAGTGTTGATTTGTTGTTAGTATATATTTATCTAACTTATTATATCCAAGTCTTTGATATGTAACTTCGATAATCAAGTTTTTAACTCGGTATTAAAATGTTTGTTTAAATTTATAGGTACGTATTAATTTTGCATAAATATGAGCTCTGGTTCAGCCTACTTAGTTAATCCTTGTATAATGCGGCCGACAGAAGGTATGCATAAAGTTACGTTAATTTACATTTCTCAGAACAACTTCACCGCGACTAAGCCCCTTAGCTCGTTACAGGCCAGTTAAAACTAATCTAGCTCGCCTTTAAGTTTCGCGTTGGATTTACTTTATACCATTTATTTTTGAATCAAGGCATCTATTAAACTTTGTTAGGTACTACTTAATTTATTAGCGCAATCTTAGTAAATTTACAAATTTTGTCATTACGCACATAGTAAGCAAATTTTATTATTACAAATAAAGAAATGTGGGCATAAAATAAAAAGTTCTCATACATATGCAATCGTGCTCGGCACGAAATTCTTAAATAATTTAAACTCAAACATGTAAATGTGTAAAGCACTATTGTGCACCCAAAGTATTGTTCAACAGTAATTGTAGGAAATAATGTTTTGACTAAGTTTCTCTATAATATATTGTTATTGTAAGCACACGCCCGGATGTTAGTATGATCCATCATCGGCATACATCGGCCGGAAGAGCTCTTCCTGGCCGAGGGCGATCGTTTACATTCCGAGACGAAATATTAAGTTTTCGTTACATAATGTATGATGAACAACGGATGGCGATGGAACATTATTGCTCGTTATAATACTCGGCAATAAATAATGTAGCTCTTACGTACATCCCTAATACTACAGCTTCACTTAAAACTAGACTGAAGAAGTAATGGCTTGACTCTTGTTCCTTATCTATGACTGTATGTCCTTTAATTTTCATAATTATATAAGATTTATTTATTTATTTATTTATTTAAATTGTATTCGTTTATTTATCCTGTTTAATATATGTATATAATTATACGTATTTATTTGATCTATTATCTTTATCTTCTGTATCTTTAACTGTTTTACATGAAGATATCCGTTGTTTTTATTTATCTCTCAATGACTCAAAGGTTAACTGGAATCCCATAAAGGGATAAATTAGCCTTTGAACATCCTACATACCTTTTATGTTTCTGTTTCTTTTTTAGTGTTTTTTTTCTGTTTGTCCAATATAAGTTTACATACATACATACAAACATTATTATTAATAGTTACTAGTGGAACGGTATTCACTTATACATCCGGTGCAAAAACCACAAGTGCTGCGAGAAGGTACCTAAAAAAATATATGAATTAAATATTTCCTAAAGTATCCTAACTGTAACAAAGGAGAACGTCCCAATTCCAACAATTAACCTAACTAATGGATTTAAATATATATTTCTTATTTAAAGGCAAAGCGGCACAGTTTTGTTTGAAACGTGAGCGCTGTGCGAAACCATTCTTAATAAAATTTATACATGGCAGTGCTCGGCTATAACGCCATTATGAAACGCTTTGAGCTATTACCACATAAAACGATCTAACCATGTTAAATTTAGAGAATCCGCGGAGTCGTTAATTAGGCTTTTTAAGGCTATATTACATTTAACTGAGCTACCGAACCAATAATTCGTTAATATTAATAAAAGTTAATATTAACCTATAAACCGTGCGAGATTATTCTTTTCGTTTATTCCTTTGAAAAAACGTTATTTTCAATACGATTTCATACGACTTTACATATAACAACTACGATGTACGTTAAATCACAAAAATACTTGGTATTGCTTCTATTACTATCTATCACCTTTCTTTGATATACTAATATACCTAATATCAAAGCTATTTTATTCAATTGATGTACAATAATTGATGGCATTCTCTTTTAGAATGTTGAACCAAATAACAATAAATATCACCTATATTATGAAGAGGCGCTTTTCTGTAATGTATATATTAGAATACACTTTATTAAACTATTACTAACTCGCAGTAACCGTACATTTTAGTACCTTGTCGCAGTAACGTGTTAAAGTGTGATAGGTTTGAATTTAGTATATCAATAGCTGCGACAAGGAAATAATGTACAGCTACTTCTGAACTCGACAGTACATTAACAATAAGAACTCGTTCTTAGTATCGTGAAGTGTACAGTCCCGAGAAACTTTACATAAAAAGCAAAGTCCACTGAAGAGACAAAAAAGGTTAGAGTCATAGGCGTTATCGGACATAGTTCCAGAGATGTAGTGCAGATCTATTTACGGACACGGAAGCTAAATTATGTAGCGATGTATGTGGATTTTCTGAGAGGTTTTTCTTCAACGGAATACATAAGACGTTATAACATGTATTTAACTACGCAGAAAACGCCGCTTAATTTGTATTAGTGTACATAAATCGATTAGTATAGTTTAGTTTATTCAATCATCAATATAGATTGCTTATATGTGTATTGAAATATTAATTGGTTCTAGGATAGATTACAATTAACTATTCCACTGACTGACAGTAAAAAGTGAAACTGCAAGAACGAAGTTAAACTAAGATATACGTTTATAAATATTTCGTTTATTATTTTAAATATTTAGCTTCTCATAAAATTACAAATTTTAACTCCCGCGGGCCAATTACTAACAACATCATTTAGGAAATTCGCAAACGAAAAGTAACTTTTCAACCCGTCAGTGTAATTAAGCTGACGCAATCAAGGCAGGTAGTCGTACTTTATTGTTTCAAACATTTTTATATCGTTTATCCTCCTCGTTTTAAACAATAAGAATTATACCCTTCGCTCTGTAGGTTCTTGGATAGCCAATAAGTTCGTCATGTTACCTTAAAAGAAAATTCCGAGGGGACAAAGACACAAATTTGACAAAGGGAAATATTCATAAAATTCGATACCGGATTCCTAGAATACTTACTTGTAATGTAAGGAATCCATTGATCACTTAGTTCACTACAAGATTTGCGCATAGCTATAAATCTTACTCATACGAACATAGCAACAAGATGTAAAAAATACTCTTTTCACCTCAGCAGCTCAAACAAGCAGGTTTTGCTGCTTAAAAACAGTGAGCAAAATTCAATTTTGCTGCGAGCGAGAGGCAAAGTAGCTTTTTAATTATTTTTTTTAAATGCCGTGAGCAGTGCTGGGGCTACTCACAACATTCGAAAAAATTGAACTTCACTTTGTTCTGTCACTTTCACTTCGATAGGAAAAAAGCGAGAGATAGAAACAACTTGATTCGAAGTTCGATTTTCAAATTCCACACATAGTAGGCCCAAAAAGAAACGCACGTTCGGATGCACACATAACCGTAAAATTGCAAATAAAACTATCTGTTAAACTTTGAAATGTGTTTATTATAACTATTTTATACAGTAGGTACCATCATTTTTTTTATTTAATGTTTTGAAGACAAAATTAATGAAAAATAAGAAGTTATGTATCTACATAATTTTGTTAACGTTTTAACAATCTTTAATTTCGTGACATAAACCGCGGGGGCAGTTTCAGAACGCATTTCAAAAATAGCGGGATTATTGTACTTAAAAAAAAAAAGTAATGTAATGTAAATGACGATGTAATTTTTGTTAATTTGTCCGCCATAGCCAATAGCCATAGACAAGGCCTAGTTAGGTTTTTTTTAAAGCCACAGACTACATAAAGCTGTATAAAGTTGTGTTTGCACTACGGCATTATCAAGTTGAGTGACAGGTTTTATCTGTTTCATGTTTATTTTTTCCACTTTTTATTTTATTAGTATTTTGCAAAAATGCTTGTGATTGATGCATATGCGATCGTGTCGTTATTTAGTCGTGTATTCACCAAATGGTCACAACGGAAGATCTGCGTTGGCCCTACCAGCTTCACGCTGTGTTGTTCTCGCTGCTGAGGTGAAAAGTTGTATGTCTCACACGAGACCAAAGTTTTTTACGTCTCGTATCTTTGAATCCCTCGCTACGCTCAGGATTCTAACCTAGAATCACTCGCTACGCTCGTGATTCAATAATAGAATCCTTCGCTTACTCGGGATTCAAAATCATCACTCGCAGCAAAAACCAACTTTGCTCTCTTGTTGAACAAATAACTATTTCCTACGCATGTCCGGCCAGTCCGTGTTCTAACTAATCTTTAACAAGTATATAACTTTGCCGAGCTTGTTTTGTAAAGTACCACTCAAACATCCGTAAGTCCCCCAGCATTGGACAACATTACGAGTATAGAGTGGGTATCTGGGGATCAACCATACATTAGCCGGGTGAATTGCAAAAATATTGTACAGTCGAAGTCATAAATATGTTTACACTTTAGTACCTTGTCACTTTAATCGCTGTGTCAATTTCATACGACAGGTTTAGCATGACGATAAATAGACAAGGTAGGTACTAAAGTGTAAACATATTTTGACTTTGACTGCACATAGTTAAGGGCTCAATTAAAAAATCCTTAATAATCATTAACTTTTTCCTTTGTGTAACAAAGATTAGTCATATAATGATTTGGATAACTTTCGTTACACAAAGGAAAAACAATCGAAGAAAGTTAACGTTGTGTCAATTAAGCCCTTAACTATGTACAATATTTTTGCGATTCGCCCAGCCTCAGACTTGAAAGCATTCCCAAAGCGTGATGTGAGTTTTTAGTAAGGGATCGCGCCTCTTGTGGCTTCACCATGATTTTCTCCAAACCGTTATAGTTGTGTTTTAATGAAGGATAATCATGTCAGACATCATCATTCAATTTAGCAGATTGTTTAATACTTGTACACAATGCCTTTTGGCCCGAGAATCACAACTTAAAGGTCGAGTACCTATGTTTTTTAGTAAGAAATGTGTCCCCTTTATATTCTGGGATTTAAATGGAACTCGCAATACAATATTCGCACTTACAAAAGAGATAGAGTGTGCGGTGTGATAGTGTGGGTGAGCCTAGATTTAGGCCTTTGTAGGCTTACTGGATGGTTACTACGAAGCACTAATTTCTAAACTTTTCTTTACTTGGATTAATCTTGAACTTACTTGAACCTTCAACACGATAGCGAGCCCGACAGTATCGCAAATTCAAGTTCGTCAGTGGAAGTAGTTGACGTCAGAACTCTCTGAACCAAGAATTTTGATAGATAGTACTATAGTATGGCTGAGTCGCATTTACGCTTGCATTATTTTTTACCGTTCTATATTTTAGTTGTTACTCTTTTCTATAGGGATACATGATCCGACAAAAAGTCGTGAAAATTGTGGCTCTTCTTTTCAAACAAAATTCATCTTTAAAGCACTTAGGTGATTTAATAGACTACTTGGCTCAACAGGTCTTTTTAGGCAGCAATACTGCAAATTGAATGACAGACTGTCTAGATTAGATCACAAAACTATTTTCTTTTTGTTCTCTCTTGAATTAGAATGTGGTCAAATAAACATTTGGAAGGCCCAGTTTGGAAAGTGTAGTGAGTGACTGCTGATGGACGGTTTCTGGTGAAGTGCTCCCCGGTGAGCGGCATGCGCGCGGCGCCGGCTTCGGCATGGCGGGGACGATCCGGACCTTCTCCACCTACCACGAGCCAGAGCCTTCCGTGCCCTCGGTAAGTTTCTTCCCTTTCATGACCCGTATTATTGTCGCCTTCATCGCGGTGGATAAAGCATTCGTCACTCTCACCCTTATACACTGGTCAGAGAGTGACAATAATGTTTTAACCACATCGATAAACACGACTATAATAGGCCCTCATGTTATCGACATTTACACCGTAAAGTTCTGACTTATTACTCATTAAAGAATGTCCTCCAAACCATTGATGTTCATCGACACTCAGTATGTCCGTCGATCGATTCTGACTGCGAGTCGACCTCTTTTGCGCTACTTGTGCTTGTAAGTGTGACCACGACATGAGGCCCTAGCCAAGGTTCAAACGCTAATGGGTAAAAATCAAAATAAATGTACATAAAGACGCTATTTAAATGTCACTTAAATGATGTCTAACTTACAATTTCATTACAAAATGACGTATGTTTGACGTTAACCAACAGTTTCGTTACGGTGA
Source organism: Acleris laterana (assembly GCA_963966035.1). Taxonomy (NCBI): domain Eukaryota; kingdom Metazoa; phylum Arthropoda; class Insecta; order Lepidoptera; family Tortricidae; genus Acleris; species Acleris laterana. The sequence continues at coordinate 12,956,321 of OZ014440.1, forward strand.
CAAAACTCTCTTTAACTAGACATTTATTTTGATTTTTACCCTTTTAACGTTTTTATTTTCTATCACTCAAAAGGTATGGGATGACATTCCCTATGTATTGCTGTGTGCATCTATGGTGTAGATCTCTAGGGTACCTACTGCTACTGCTGCTGCTGAACATCTGGATAAAATATTTAAATTACAAAAATGCGCAATACGTATTATGGCCAAAAAACCTTACGACCATCCCGCTAAAGACTTAGGCCCGTATTAATAAACTCATCTTGGCTGAGATGCACGTCACAAGATACCTACGTCAAAATAAATGTCAAACCATAGAACACTGTCATTTTTGACACATCTCGAGACGAGCATTAGAATTGAGATTAGTTTATTAATACGGGCCTTAGTCAAGCAGCTAAACCTCCTGATGTTACCGAGTGTGAATGTACTTGAGGCATACAAGTACGTAAGACGCAATCTCGACCGTCTCCCCACCTACTCCCAGAAGCTACGCTGTGTCACGCGCAGGCGCAACCAGCTGTACGTTAAGCTAAAACCAACAAATCCTTGCTCATCGAAGGAATAAAGTTATACAACACACTAAAAGATGACTTAAAGTCTGCTAGTGATACGATATTTGTGAATAAACTTAAATCTGTATTGATCCACATGGCTTGTTATACCTAGTAATGACGAATTCTTTGTGACTTACAAGTCACTGGCCCAATTACAAACAGGAAAATAGTTCTAGACTAAAATTAACAATTATAACATAATTATTATAAATGTCTAGTAACTGTGATAGTATTACTTTAATGAAGATACACTTTAACATTTTATTTGTGTTGTAATAATATGATTGATTGTAAAATATGTGATATTATGGATATTAATGTAAAATATGTCGTGTAAAATTTATTTTTCACTTCTCATGCTCAAAAAGTTTGTCAAATTAGACTTATCAAGCGAGACTCAAGTGATACATGTACAACCGAGGGAAAATATAATATAAGTATATATTTTCACTAGGGAAAATATGAAATTGAAAATAGAATGATTTACATTTACAAAACATCTTAATTTGACCAATCAAAATACTTCACCAAATTAAATCCACCAATCACAATACACATCGACTGTCAGTCGGAACGTTAGGTTCTTTTTGGTACACGTACTGGTTAACTAATTCAAATCTTTTAAAAAAAATGTATTTGATATCAACCAACCATAATAAAGCTATATTAAAATCGACCAATCAGGTAACAGAATTCATTTCTCAAAACATTAGGTGTTTTTTAGTACCTATTTTACAATTGCTAAAATATCATAAATCGTTTGAGCTACGCTTTAAAGCGCTAAATACTCACTCGGTCAGCGCCGTTTAGCCTATATTTTGTATCTGTGTCAAAGTAGTTTAAAAAAAAACACGCCGCCAAATTAAAACAATATTTTGCCGCGGAATACATTGTGGGTGGATAATCATTGTTAATTTTAAGATGTCGTCAAATGAAAATGAATTGCAATTGCAACTTACGCCGAATACAATAATGGAGAAAAGGGCCAAAAAACTGATTGAAAATAATTTGCCCGTGAAATCTCGTGAAAACTATTTAAGGGCATACAATAATTTTACACAATGGAAAAATGAAAAGCAAGTTGATTCTAACAGTGAAGGTGTGTTTACTTTTGTATAATTCTTTTATTTTCTCACAATAGAAGTGAAAAGTAGAGTGTATAACTCGGGTCTAAAAGCCATATTAGGTACCCCTCGCACAATTTTAACCATCTCGGGGTACTATGGCTTATTTTTGACCCTAGTTATACAATCTACTATTTATTACCAATAAATAATCGAAATCGAAATCTAAAATCATTTTGAGTGATAGAAAATAAAAACGTTACTAGCGTTTTTGCATCTTGGCTACGGCCCGGGTCCAAACCGCGCGTGTTAAAGATTCTTAGGAATTTGGAATGCAGTTTGTACTAGGTCTTGGAACGTGAGCATTTACAAAAGTATTTTCCTTGGTCTACCCGCGTGCCTGTCGTATTATTTACATGAACGCTTTGTAGCAAATAATAAAACGGTTCGAGACATTTTCTACAATAATATGTAGCGTTATGATTGGAAAAATACAATTAATAATTTGTAGAGACTACACATAACAGAAAAAATCCTAAGAGCATTCGAGAGCCGTTTGTATGCAAGCGATATATTTTGTGACGTTATTTATATATATGTTATGTGTTTGAATACAAGACTATGGATCATATTTTGCAAAATAGATGTTATATCTATTCAAAGACTTACGATTTTACGAGAATTGCCCATTATTTAAGCTAGTACCATGCTAGAGCATGTCGGATTATGCTCAATCAAAGTAGGGTAGCGCTGTTACTTCAAGCACAAAAACGGTCTCGAAAAACCACAAGGATAAACGAATTTTCAATTTAAAGTATTTGGTGCTGTCTTAGATGATTTTTAACGTTCCGCACCTCAAAAGGAAAAACGGAAACCTTATAAGATCACTTTGTTGTCCATCTGCCCGTCAAGACCCTTTATCTTAGGAGCGCGTGAAGGTACCGAGTTGAAATTAAAACCATATACTTAAGTCAACAGTGCCTTGAAGTTGTAAAAAAAAAACTTCTAAGTTAACGTAAAAAAAAGATACAGCCATTTTTGCCGCAAAAAACTTATTTCGACACTGTCAAGTGAATCAAAATTTATAGGGTATTTTCCGTTGACCTAGATCTATGAAATTTGGCAAGTAATACCATCTTATACTACAAATATAAGAGCAAAACTGAGTTTTTTACAGTTTTAATTCAGTCACAATGAAAGCACATATAATGAATTTAATAGGATTAATTAATTTAATAAATTCCCTGCTGGAATGGAGGGATTGAACAGGATGACACCGGAGGCTGTAACCTGGTTTCAAAATACTAACCTTAATCTACTTATAGGAAAATGCAGGATTGACCGTACGAAGAAGAAGAATAGGAAAACTATCACAACTAAGTAGACTTCATTGGTTCTTGAGTTACAAACGGTTTAAATGTTTATACCTACCGAAAACTTATTTGCGGTATTGGTAAACTGACCGCGATCTATGTCGATGTATGGGCATAACATTTTCCAACGGCCATGTTAAGTTTGTCACGAGGTCTAATTTGTTCGTAGTAACGGCTTCGGAACTCTACACTGAGTATGGTCCGACATGCTCTTTGCCGGTTTTTTAGTAAATATATTAAGTACTTTAGTCAACTGTATCTACTGCACGATCTAGTCTTCTGAGTCGTAACAGTTTATAATTATATGTTTTCATTTAAGGTATTTTTCTGCTTTTTATTTCTTGTAGCTTTGGCTGTTTGGGACATGGCAACTCTGACGAAAGATACTCTTTTCAAAGATTTCTCCCCCATCTAAAAATTGATAATAAAATGTGATTCTTTAAGAAATATCCAAGTAAACCTCACTAGATTTTATAATTTTAAAAAAATCCCTTTGCTTTACTTTGTCAGCGTAATTTAAATATATAACTATGCCAAATTACCGCTTTGTAGTACCAAGAGTGAGTTAATAAATAAATCTACAATAAGAGAGCTGATATTCTGTGAAGCGAAATTCTAAAAACTACGTATTTTAAACTGCATCATTCATTAGTAGACTACTACTTAGGATAAGTGGGGAAACAATCTAGGTATACGAGTAGCCGCAGACGAGGGTCTGGCGCCAAAACAAAACAAGACGAAAGCTTGGTAAAAAAATACCCATTAAACAAATTATACCAAAGGAAATTCTCAACACGAAATAAACAAGTACCAGAAACTTTTCTCCTTTACAAAAAATCCACGAATTCATGTAATGACCCCACAGCTAAGTACATAGATTCTATGTTGCGGAGTTGACGTCAGAAGTATTATTCAAAAAGTATATTTTTAAAGACTTTCAAATGTAAAGTAAAACCCGTATTCGAATTAATTAAAAACTTAACCAAAGGGATCCCATTGCCCTCGATACCCATTACGATGTATAAATTGGGTGGAGGTATTCACTAGAGTTTTACGAATGCCAATTAACTCCTGCCTCAAGTAGGCAATCGGGGCCTAATCAAATAATAAGATGGAACCGGTTTTGTACGTGTAAGAGCTTGTCGGGTATAGAATTTTCGTTTATCCGGGAAGCGTGTCGTGGCGGGAACCTAAGCTGGGATTGCATTGTGGTAGGACACTAAACTCTATCTGTTGCTCTAGCCTGATAAAGGCACAATGCTGTAAGCCTGAGACTTTTGTCCGCAACTCTATAGTACACAGTAAGAATACAAAAAGCATGAAAATATAATTGGTAAGTACCATTGACTGTAACATATTCTTTTAACATTATCGATGACAAAATAATGTTTTCATATTTCTTTTAATTTTGTCTAAAAGAAAAACGATGGACGTCAATCTTTTCTAAAAATGGACTTAAAGAAAAAGAAAGATCAATAATCAAATCAAGCAAACACTTTAGCAACACATTTTCTTTATGCTCTGCTGAAGTTGAATGTTCAATTTCTTTTTGACTCACTTGATTTTAATAACGTTGACGACATACTCGCACCGATTCGTATTATTTAGAAGCGCTACGCCGAATCGATGCAGATAGTTAGGTAGGTACTTAAAATCTCACTTTCATAATATCTTATATTTACGGTTCTAATTATCATATAGAAGTACATTTTTTGGTCTTGTTTCAAGGATTATAGTTACTATTTAGAGCAGACCACTCCGTGCCGAGCAGCCCCCGGCGCGCATTATCCTCCGCTATGCAATTCCCTTTTGGCGAGCAGCGCGCCCATGCAGTTAAGTAGCTAGTGAATTTTAATTAGATCTCTTCGCTAGCTCACTAACGCTGCGAGTTGCGTTTCCTGCTCCGTCATAGAACAACACAAAGCGTATGTTGCATCTACCTGTGGTTAACCAGTTGTGAGATAAATTTCTAAAACTATAGGCCTTGTTAACATGTTATATTCATAACTGATCGTCGATAAAGATAAATTTGGTAGACCCGTAATTCTTTAACATCATCTGTTGGGATTATCTCGTCCTTAGTCAGACTTCGACAAAGCGTTGGCGAATTTTGTAGCTTTTAATGAAAGAACTCAAGAACGTAGCATATGCAGGAGTAGCTTGGTAAAACATCGGACTGGGATGGCAACGGGATGAGAAATATGCGTACAGTGAATGCATTTTATGCTCAACGACGGTATGAAGAGCTTCTGTAGAAACGAAAAGAAACACTATCACGTCGCTATTTTGTAACTATACTTTTATACAGAGGATCACAGAACTTTGACAAGTACTAGATAGAATAAATTTGCAATTTGAGTAAGTACAAATAAATAATTCTAGTAAATGACCTAAAAATTAAATTATTTATGGTATAGTTAAGTACATAAGGTTTCCGTTACTGTAATGTTTGCGTCAAGTTCACGGTCTTGAACATCCTGTACGTTACGATGTTAATAATAGTCTTTGTCCCATTCGTCTAGAGAAAAACCTCGCGTATCTATATGACATATTTAGAAAGTCACAAGCGGAAGTAACTGAGCATACAAAGTAGTTAAAGCATCCCCATGTACGAGATATTTTTCCGCTGCTCCCCGGCTACTGACCGACTGTTCGCTAAAGTTTCCTTTCGGGTTTCACGGAACTTTTCTTATAGCAATTGCAGTCGTACAATATTGGACGATTATTTATTATTTATTCATCCACAAAAAGCTGAGATTTCTCCCGGGACGCGGTGATAGAGGTTCTTCTCGCGTTCCTGTAGGGAACGCTCATTTTAAAGCAGCGATGTTATTTTTCAACTCTGGCGATGAAGAATTTTTGAGTAAATAGATTAAAGTTTTGTCCATTTTATGAATGAATTGCTATTACACAAACCACACGTTATCATTTATGTTCTTAGAAATATATGGACCGATGACTGTTAGTACAGTCAGCTGCAGAGAAATGTAACCACCTTTGCTAGGAAACTTGTATGCAGGGGGGGTCACTTTTCTCTGCAGCTGACCGTACGTAAATTAGATACAATAAGCACCTGTATATAAAAAGTTCTCCCCCACTAGACCAAATTTCATAAAAGCTAATTTCATTAGGTATACCAACGTTTGATATAATTTTCACTACCCCTAGTTAATGTCATGAGAGCGAAACTTGTATGTCCTAATTGATTATTAGACCTAAAGTTAATGTTTACTTGTACTAAACATTAAATGCTCTATATCATTAGAACTAATAATGATTATTCCTAATGATTAATATACCTAATAGTCATAAGTCCAATGATTGTTTGATCTAATCATTATTTGAACGAAATATCAAACAAAACTCAATTGGGTTCATTCATATTTTTCGGACTACAATAGGAGAACCTATTTAAATGTATCCTAACAAATATTTTCGTCAGTAATTAAGTATCAAAGTACAAGTATTTAAGTATCCATTTAATATACATTCTAGGTTCACTGTTTTTTTTGCTTAAGTTTATTTAATTTGCCTATATCTCCTATACTCGTACTATTGTGTGTTTTATGGTTTCATGGATACTAGACACATCATATTTTAAAACCTTAGCAGTCTTTTTAATTACCTATTGAATTGAATTGAATTCACTAAAACTATGAAACGATTGGATAAATAATGCAAAGAACAGCTTCTCACGAGGCAGACGTCGGTTTAAAATTGAACGAACAAATTAATTAATCCTAGTGGCCTATTTATACACACGCCAGTTACCATTTCGTCTGTCAGTTCTGGAGGCAAGTGGAAATTGATCTCGTTAGGCCTAGTTCCCTGGATTGAGTCGCGAGATGTTTAGGTACTTCCAGCAAGAATTTTACAGAACTAAATATCTCGGTGTATTTTGCTCTTACTGTATACATATACAGCATCGAAAAAAAGAAAGCACCGAGGGATGTAACTTATGTTTGTCATTTTTTCTTAGTCCCACAGGCACCGTGCAAGGTACAATGTATTAAATTATTTGCGATAATACACTTACCTGACTCGGTATATATGGTAAATTAAATTGGCTTGTCTTGCTTATTGATATAATGTTGGGGAAATTTTAGAAATAATGTTAATACGATACTCGAAAAATTTCAAACTGGATTTACTACTGTTTCGACTGATTTTAGAGATTATACTTTCTTAGACGCTATGTTTGTCCGTTTACATACATAAAGCCGCTTGAACCGTTTCTTTTGTCACATTTTATAAAGACCCCATTTATAGCGATAAAAATATCAGAAACCTTTCCCATTATTTATACTCGTAAATACTTTACTGAGCTATATATCTAGGCTATTTACTTATTTATAAAATAGAAAAGTGGCAGCTAAAGAACAGAACCTAATGTGGGTCAGGTGATGCAGAGCTGTAATGACAAATAGCAATCAATTTAATTATGCCTTTGTTTTGTTCGGTGTTCATATCACCCAACCCAATAAATCCAGATAAGAAGACAATATGTTTTAGATTATCAAAACATCATAGCGTTGCTATTTTCCTTCAAAGTTCACCGGAGTTTTATTTTGATCGCATGTTACATAGAACTGGAAGAACTTGAAGAGACTAACTCAGTTAACTGGAAGAGATCCCTCAAAGGGATAAGGTCGCCATTTTACATGGAAATCTTAAGTTAATGTACGAATTTACTTGTAATTGTATTTTTTTTGTGCAATAAAGAGTTTACATGTATACAAACTCCTTCGTTAAAAAGCTTGTTGGTCGGTCGGACGGCATGCGGCACCAGGTATAAACAGCGGTGGAGTACAAAATAGACATTACTAGGTAAATATTATACGTAGTGACCCAGCGAGCATTGTTACCTACATTCACTCGTACAATAATTCCTCAGCTATTTACCGAGACATCCTTGTTTGTTTTCCTAAAACAATATCCCTCAGCTATGGTGACACATTATTCAGCAAGCGGCGTGCCTTCGAGGAAATTATGAGACAATTTCGACGTTGGACACGCGAGCGTCCAGACCCTGTTATTTAAACTATTTTCACTAAACCTATTTAAGTTTGGCACAGTTAAAATGTTGAAAACCGTCGTTAGATTTATAATTGAATATTGTTCGCAAATTTGTGCCTCTAACATGTTATATAGCATTTAATAACTAATTATTTACGATTCGTTGATTCCTGCCAGTCAGCGAAAATAAGACATACATCGTACGCAAAAAAAACAAATCGCTAAATCATTCCGGACTGAAGGCTCCTTCTCAAACTTTTTTTATACCGCCTGGCTCTTGGCAGGTCCAACCAAAATAAATTAAATGTAGCCAGTATACAAAGTAGGTTACGAAATACACGCAAATATAATGAGCACTTTAGGAAGGGGCAGCACGCAACTTCTGCCGCGTTTTCCTCCGGCCGCGTCATTTGTTTGACTTGTATTATTAAATTTACAATCTAAAGAAATGAATTTTTAACCGATTTCAAAAAAGGAGGTTCTGTTCGCTCATTTTCAAAATACCAGTATTTTAAAATACCTGATTCTCAATATATCGGAATTCCAAAACTAAACATACAAATTAGGGTATTATTTATTATCTTCACCCAACATTTCGAATCTGGTTTTGTGAGAACCTGGTAAAAAGAGTAGTTTGGTATTTTGAAATACTGGTATTTTGGGAATGAGCAGTTCTGTTTTCCAATGTATGTTTTTTTTATTAATGTGCACCGATTTCTGCTTCGATTGTGGACCGATTTTAATATATTTTTTGATTTGATAGAGTACTTCCGAGGTAGTCCCATTGTCACCAAATCAGGAGATATTGAGGTAAGTACCAAAATATCATAGGCATACATATAGCCATTTTTGTATTTTTAGTAACAAATCCCGCATTTATATTCAGAAAATATGATTTGGTGAAGTGGAACTGATGACGAAGACCAAAGATAGTCAATGGCACTGTTAACGGTACCTATTTTAAGGGAAGCACTAAGATATCTCCATTATGATAGTCAAGCGACTATAACGAAGAACATTTAATTGTTTAAATATGGCTATGACTTTCCCGCGGCGTTGCTTACGGCGAGCTTGTATTATCTTAAACTTTTATATCAACTAAGGAGTGGGACTACATAACAGCATATTATAATCACTGAAAAGTAAAAAAATACATAAATGTTTTAAAAATTATACGTCTAACTAGGAAAAACAGATTGCGGCTTGGTAAAAAAAATAACCAAATGATGTCACTTTTTGTTTACCTAAATATAGATTGTTATTTTGTTGATGTCAGTAGGTAAGTAACTGTTTGACTTAGTAACATTATCGTGTGGACTGCTTCTTCGCTGCAGTTTGAATAACACCGTTATTTCTGTCCCATATAAAGGACTGACCAGCGCTCCACCTCTATCCATGTGAGGGCGCAATGGTGCCTAGGTGCCTACGCAAGTTAGCGTTAGTTTAAGCCTAAACAGTAACTTTTTTATGTGTTAAAAGCACTATATTTGAATATCGTTTTGTTTTCAATACTTAACTATAGGTATTCTACTTTTACACGGTGGTTGATGCTTTACAGAATGTAGAAAATAATTTACAAACGTTAACTTCTATCCGATCTACGTAAAAACCGTCATAATATACCTGTGTCACGGATTTTCATCAATATTTTTGCGCGGTAAAGCCCACTACGGTCGCACACCGCCGCTCTGTTCGGATACCGCTTGAAATATTTATGTAATATATTATTGTAATGTATCACGTTATTTATACCCAGGTGAAGCAATAAACAAGTTAACCAGGGAAAATGCGGGGTAAGCCTCATATTCCATTAAGGTGAAGGCCTACATAGAAAATTCTATCATGCTGTAGCCGTTTGTTGGATGAAGTGCAATAACCGAGTTTATGTCGGCGCATGCGGACGTCTACTCCACTACCTAATATCTCGTAAACTCCGTCTTCCATTCCAGTAGTGCTACTAGAAACCGTGCTAAGTTTTATACTTTATGCTCCATCAAATATCCTTTTCCCTAGAGTACCCACAAGGATATGGAAACGCATATTATTATAGACTAAATTGACTTCTATCACAATTGCCCGCAATTTTAATTTTCTTCTAACTTATATACGTATTCGAGAATGCCATGTTTTTCGGGACGTTACCTAATAGAATCAAGTATCTTCTTCGTTCAAATGAAATTGCAAATCCGCAGAACAATACAATAAATCCTATTTGGTTGTGCCGACACGTATAAATGGTGCCAATACATCACGGACGCGTAGGTACTTTCGTCAGGGAGGCATAAAAACGAGTAGACTTGTCGATTGAAATTGACTGATCCGTTATGTTACAAAAAATACCCGTTTCCCCCCCACAGCACTCGGGAGGCGTGTGATAAATTGATTGGGATGGTGATAAGTAGTGGGACGTTTGTTACAGATCTGATTACTGAACATTTCTATGTTCTGTGGATCTAATCACCAATGAGTAATACAAATGATTTCAAGTTGTCAACACCGGGCTACATGCTATAGCTTTCATGTAATCGTGGGTAATGTCGTGTTATTTTAACACAATAAATAGAAAATCCATGTTCTTAGTACCTACATAAAATGATTACGCTCAAAACGATTACTCAGACATGACGAGGGAGGGATTCTTATAAGATTTATAGCGCTTTGTTATCCAGCTACTCCGTCAAACGCGCCAGAAACCGTTCAACTATTTAGTGTACCGCTAGACCGCGCCGACCCAAAAAAATATCTACTTGTAAATAATTGGGCCTTGGCCAATACGTATTTATGAAAAAGTATATTTAACTCCCCTGAGTGAAAAAGTTTTTGTACCCTCGGTTTCCGGTATGTAAACGCCCTGCGAAATAAACCTCTATTTTTCACCCGTAATCCTGATTAGCCAAACAAACAGCTCGAATGCAAAGTCAGCAATTCTATTATACACGGACCCCGAGTGAAGGTTACATTTGTCCATAAATCAATTGGATGGGTGTTTCGAGCTTGCGGCGAGCGGCTTCGGTAATTAGTGCCCCTAACACGCTGCTCATTACACAGCGACCTTTACAATGACTCCCTGAGGGTGAATTAGCCTATGCAATAGACGGAACATGTAGTAAAGGGAATATGCATAGATTTTTATAATCGCATTTCTCAACAGAATATGAAAATACCGTAAAACAGATCACCAAAAGTGAAATTAACGTTAACATCGGTCAAGAAATACGCATGATACAAGCATTTTAAACTGTTAATTAGATAACAATTAGACAGAGAGATCCGATATGCACTATTATGCACTGTGGCCCGCACGTTAAATTCTGTTTTGCTAGAATGAGATAGGTACAAATCTTTATTGGCTATATCTCGGTACAATGAATTGTACATGAATCAGCTTTTAATGAAGCTGTGAAAAAGTCATGAATATTCCGTATTGTAAACGATCATTCCGGACACATACATTAAAAATATTTTATCGCGGTATTTAAATTTTGACTAAGTCCTATACCGATCGTAAAAAATATTTTGTTATACGCAGGATTTTGTAGCGTTAAAATAATTAAGGTTTCAGTAAAGTTACGTTGTTTCTGATACGGTTAATTTTTTAGGATTGTTGTAGAACAAATTAAACTTAAGCTTAAGGGTTACAAAACGTGATCTTTTTGAAAATCCTATTACGTTAACGGTTTAAAAAAACATTTTCAAGTAATAAAAATTTTGTCAATAATAAAGTCGGAAAACAAGGCCTCCAGGTTTATTTAAACTTAGTCGGTAAGGTTCTTCTCTAGATTACTTTTGACATGTTATCTCTTATTTACTTAAGAATATGGTCAGTAGAGTTAAAATCGATATGATAACATGTCAAAAGCAGTATGGTTTTACCCAGTAGAATAGATTCCCTGATCCGACGTTTTCAACGATTTCTACAAACATTAATTCTCATCACATCATACTAATCATAATTACGGCTTTTACTGTGGAATACTGGGATTTTAAGGAACGCAATCGAAGCTGCTAATGTGCCAAAGGGAGGAAATTGCTTCGAATCTGAACCACAAAGAATATACCTGTCCGTTTAAACCTCAATGCGATGTTGTATGAATGCTGGCACGACATTTCGGGCAATGAATGGCTCGTTTGCAACTTCCCTTCACAATTTGCTGCGACATGCATCGATTCGCCAGCTCGTTAGAGTTTTACCGTTTACGGGGTCAGTTTTTATTGCGTTCCAATCTTATAAATAACTAGCTTCTTCTGTTTGACTTTGTCCGCGTAGATTTCGACTATCGTTATTCCATGGGGATTTTTTTCCGGAATGAAAAGTAGCCTTTGTGTTATGTGGCTATCGCTATTTAAATTTCATCCAAATCCGTTCAGCCGTTGCAGCGTGAAGAAGTAACAAACACACACAAACTTGCGCATTTATAGGTTAGTAGGATTTAATGCACAAAAAAATATTGCATAAATAATATTATTCTGCCTTTTGTGTTTTTTTTTATTTATTGCACAAAAAAAACACAAAAGGCAGAATTAATATTATTAATCTACTTGATCATGTCATTATCTAACTTACGACCATTTAATCAATCAGAAACTAACAGTTGGTGTACTGAAAAATAAAGAGCAAAACAAAACAATAATACCTACGTTGTGCAAAAAGTACTAATAAAGTAATAAATGGACATGATATTTATATAAATATAAACATACATACAAATACAATAATTTGCATACCTATATGCATATGTTGATGTGTCCGCTTGACTGAAACTGCCTCGGGCCAGGCCAGATTAATCGGTGCTTCAATGCGTATTTTGTTTCAATGGTTATATGCATGAGGTGTTTATTAGGTAAGGGTAAGTTGTTTGATCAGTAGGTAGCTAATTTAATGGTTAAAATTCAAAAATCGAATTGAAAATGTGACACTTTTAGGTCAGATTTAACAATTGGTTACTATTTTTAACTAAGTACCGTCAAACGTGGATACTTGGGATAAGGTTACTTAAGTATAGAAATTACATCCCAATTAGCCCAACGCATTCCGGTCACATAAGTAAGTAACATAATTATGGTGCCAGCGTAACTTCAAAAAACCCACACTGCCCTAACTACCCACACTATCCCAAGTACCCACGTTGCCCCAAAGTATCTATACGTTTGACGGTATTTGTATATTCAACTACGGGAACCGCACTGGTACTAACAAATTATTGAATTAACCGCTGCCACCGTGTAATAAAACACAGCTTGCCAGATGAACACTGATTATAATAGAAGCGGGGGCACATATTCGCTCGGGTACGAGGGGCGGCTGATAAGTTCGCGGCCTGAGGTACTGAGCAAAGACATATAACCTCTTTCTTGATATCACTTGTACAAAAACTCTTTGGTATTGTGAATATACTCTTTATTAATTATGGGCATCTTTATTATTTTATCTGTGGAAGATCAAACATCACCATGGCGGCAACTTCGGAGAATTCTCGTAATTTTGAGTATCGTGCTGTAATAAAGTACCTCGTTAAAAAAGGAAAAACTCCGAAAGAAATTTTTGAAGATATGTCATCAGTTTTTCCGAAATCTGGGCCATCTTATTCTATGGTGAAAAAATGGAGTCGCTTATTTCAACATGGGCGAGAGAGCTGTGAAGATGACGCCCGCCCGGGCCGTCCTGTGACGGTAGTCACGGAGGAAACTGTCCGAAAAATCGAAAAAATCGTTCTGGCCGATCGAAGAGTTAAATTGTGGCAGATAGCAGAAGAGGTGCAGATTAGTAAAGAACGGGTCGGAGAAATTATTCACGAACATTTGCACATGCGAAAAATAAGTGCGCGTTGGGTGCCGAAAATGCTGACACCGTTCGACAAAGAGCGACGACTACAGACTTGTAAAGATTTTTAGAGTTAGCTGGGGACAACCTTGAAGAAATTCGTGACCGAATCATAACTGTAGATGAGACCTGGATTCGCCAGTACGATCCGGAGTGTAAACAGGAGTCCATGCAATGGATGAAAACCGGGGAACGCCCACCGAAGAAATTTAAGGTGGAAAAGTCGGCCTCGGGACTTATGGCGACCGTTTTCTGGGATAGCGAAGGTGTTATATTAATTGATTACTTGCCTAAAGGAACTACAATTAATGGTCAATATTACGCTAATTTACTGGTTCAAGTGCGTGCGGCAGTCATTCAGAAACGGCGCGGGAAACTCGCGCGCAAAGTGCTGTTTCTGCAGGACAATGCACCTGTTCATACATCGCGAGTTTCCCGGCAGGCTTTGAAGGATACTGGCTTTTCTGAAATTGGCCATCCACCGTATAGTCCGGACCTAGCCCCCAGCGACTTTTTCCTTTTTTCTAATTTGAAAAAGGAGTTACGAGGCCGGAGATTTTCCAATGATGATGAGATGAAGGCGGCCGTAGAACGCCATTTTGAAGACAAGGAGAAAAAATATTTTTTAAGTGGTTTAAGGGCACTCTATGGCAGATGTGAAAAATGTATTTTACTCGAAGGCGATTACATTGAAAAATAAAAAAAAGTCCTATAAGCTTTTCTTCTATTTTATCCCCCAGGCCGCGAACTTATCAGCCGCCCCTCGTACATTTCGCGTGTCCTCGTTGTCCTGAGGCCCTTGCCAAGAGACACTACTTACGCGTTTCTATTCGTTTCATTTTTAGCCAATCGCGTCACTGGAACATGACGTGATACGAAAAGTCACGTGATCTACCTGTGACGCGATTGGTTTCAAAACGAAACGAAACGAAACGTAAGGCATCTTGGCTAGGGCCTCTGCTGCTCGCACGCATAGGACTGCTAACGCTCCAACTTCCAGCGCAATTTCACTCCTTAATGATATGATATTATGACATTGAATGTACCGGATGCTGATATTTTTTACACACCGGCTTCTGTTCATATTTGAATCGTATTCTGCCTGTTAGGCAGTAACTTTTATAGTAAATACTATATTATGTATAGGTACTGTTTTTGTCTTTATGTAGAAGCGTTTTGGTGTAAATATATAACCTTAAACTACCCTATTTACGTTAATATACTGCATGTTTCATCATCGGATAGGTTCTTAAGCCAAACAAGAGTTATAATCGTGTGCCGTTCCGAATCTCAATTTCACGTCGGACGTTTTGTTTTCAGTTATAATTGACTGATTAAGGCAGTCTTTGAACTATTCCAAGAACAGCAATCACAAACAAAAGCCATAATTGGATTGTAGTGGATTGGATTGGTTTGCCACGTGCTAGTGGGTATTTGTGTTGTATTACCTCCAGCGTTTCTTATAATTTAGAAAATAAGTTGTCAGGAAGATGATTTATATCAATAATATTGTTTTCTTGAGAAAATTGGAGAACTACAAATATAGGAACATGGACCTCAGGATAATTAACTTCTTTTTCTGCGTTGCGGGAAGAAATACAAAGTTTAGATATCTCGTACTTAAATAAAAAGCTTCTTTGTTTTTCTAAGTAGGCTTTTTAAGGTGGTTTCGTAACATAAATCCTACTAAATTCACTTATGAAAATTTCACGATGTCCGTCCGCGTAGATGTCGCTTATCGCTTTTTCCACATAAATTAAGTCCAATTTCTGGGATATAAATTACCATAAATGTTCGTCTATAAACTATCTCTATCAAATTCTATTAGTGAAAAATGAACAAAATGAACACGCCATTTATAATATTAATAGTGAAAAGGATTGTGTAGGTTTGCTAGTTGATTTAATTTTAGAAGCCATGTTGTAACACTGTATTCACTGTGACATCACATGTGTACAACAGTACATTATTCAATCTTCATCAGTTAGTTTGAACACAGGCTCTAGTTTCTACCAAGGCGAGACGCCACCCGACCGGGCCCAATAAGATTACGCAGCAATTTGACTGAAGGGCGCCATCAATGTTAATCGTATGCGATTATCGAACTAGAGCAATCACCGAGTGTCACCCAATCGGTGCGGTACCGGGCTTATAGTAACTGCATACTTTAGTACCTTGTCGCTTTAACGCGTTTAACAGATTAGTGCAGCAGTAAGAACATGAGGTTAAAGTGAGAAAGCACTAAAGTAACCATAGATACATAGGTCGCCTGGGCTGTTGCTTGTTGTTTATTAAAAGGGTGACGGGGAGTGATTAAAGGGTTTGTACTTGTATGTTACCACAATAACGTATTTAAAAAAATAGGCCGAGTAGGTAGTAAGAAAAAAATTGGTGAGAATATACAAGAGATGTAGGTACAGTAGGTACAAAGGTGAATGTATACCTTTATTGGATCTCTTCCAGTTAATCTTTGACGTACATTATATGTAATACATATTAACGATATCGGTAGATAACCAGCATGGTCGTGTGCCTTCCGTCTTATCAATAAATACACATTTTATTATTTATGCATGGTTCGGTGAATACCTACACAGTATGAGATTTAGGATTCATTTTAGGCTTTGTAGACACCTTAATAATTGTACCGTAATCCCCAAATAACCACTTTCTAGTCTACCTTCTACGTAGGTACCTACGTTTTGCAAAAGTAGCCACTATTTTCTACGTTCCTCTACAAAAACAGTCCTATAAAACAGCCAGTTTAGGCACTTGATAAGGAAGTAATTTGAATAATGTCTCCATCGCCAAATTCAAAACCCGTGGTCACACCCTAGTGTCGCTAGTCAACATTCTTCATCGCTTCACTCGTCGTCGCACCGAACTTGTGTCAGGTAATGCTTGATTCTCACTTTGTGAAGTGCAAGCTCAAAATCCATACATTTACCACACGCCACTTAACAGCAAATGTGTTAACTTTGTACTTGCAAAGTGTAAATCAGGCATAATATGTAAGTACAACATGGTCAAACCTATCTGGAATGATTACCTACGATAAGTACAAGTAACATTTAAGTACATATACGCGTATTTGATAGCAAACAACGCAATAAACTTTCAAGCCGCTCTCCACTCGCATACTTGTATCGACAGAACCCATTAAATAATTGGAAGTATTTTCAGAGACATGCGAAATACTTACGAGTTCTACCATTACGCATTAGCGGGTATTTGCACCTGTAGCCGGCTTCAGGATTATATGAAATACCTTAAAATAAATTTGCTATTTGTATAGTACTGTTAGGCGATGGGCTTGCAACCTGTCACTAATACACTGGTGAACATCTAGCCTATCTAGCCTAAGGGCCACTTGCACGAAAAGTTTAACCCTGGGTTAAGACACTAACCCGAGTTAAAATGACAGTTCTCGTATGAATCTGACGTCTACTAACTCGAGTTACGCCCACTTGCGTGGACCAGAGTTAGCCCTTAACCCAGAGTTAAGCGTCTACTTTTGTACGTGGTTTGCCGCCTAACCTCGGGTTAAGACGCTAACTCTGGTCCACGCAAGTGGGCGTTAGTGTCTTAACCCAGGGTTAAACTTTTCGTGCAAGTGGCCCTAAGTGTGCAAAATGTGGTTACAGAATTATGAACAAGTTTTTAGAGTTGTTGGTAATTCTGTAGCTCTGCCTACTCCACTATGGGAATAAAGGCGTGAGTTTATGTATGTACTTATGTAAATTTGCTAACTAAATGGGCACTTTCGATTTTTTTAAGTCATTAATTCTTATAGTTTATTTATGTCGTATAGGATCTCATTTCTTTTCAATAACTTTAGATACTAATCGAAGTAATTGTCAAAGGTTTCCTTTGCTAAAGGCACCCTTGTGGGTAAGATCGTCCCTGATATAGTTATGTTGTTCCAGCTCATCACGGAGATCAACGTGCAGCTGGCGCTGTTCCGCGACCTGCTGATCCACTTCGGGCAACCACACGACTGCCCCGAGCTGCGCGAGCGCGTGCGCCGCCTCCGCCGCGCCTGCGTCGAGGCCACCAAGCAGACAAGCCAGCTGGTGCTACCCAACTGCAAGAAGTAAGCAAAGGGTTTTAGTTCGCAGCTGTGCTGGAATTGCTGTGTCAAATGGCGGTATATCATATACTCTACAGCTGGATTTCAACTTAGTCCTTAGCCCTGTCAACACATTTCAAGCATCTTGCAGCTCCGCATCTCAAAAATAGGGTACCTATTATTGTATATTGTATCGTACCTTTCCACTTATCATTTTATCAATTCTCACTTTATCGACTATATAATTTCATCGAATTTCATTTCATCGAACGCAATTTTCCACTGAAACCATGATGATTTTAGACTATCGTGATGCATTAATTACGTAACTAGGCCAGGTTAGACTACCAATAACAAAATTAACTCATGCGGCGAGAAATCTTTTTCGATGAAATCAAAGTGGTAACGATAGATTCGTTGAAAGGTGTTTCGATAAAAAAATAGGTACCCATCTGTGTAGCATCGTAGCTTCGACTCGCATGGACCGATTCGGACGCAATTCTTCTTTAAAAAAAAGCTAACTTAATCGGGTCAGTTCTTAGCCAGGTTTTATGAAAATTATTTGAGTGATATCGGCTCTGAAAGTAACGAATATCGAGGAGTAAAATCTACACATAAGAAAAATATCCCAGGATCAAACATATCCCTACATTATTTTGATATTTAGCAAGTGGATTTCTACTCTCCATACCTGACGTGAACGCCGCGCCGCCGCTGCGAGCGTCAATCGCCTCATTGCTCGAAGTATTCCCGATTTAAAGACCTTTTTGACGCCAGGGTTCATTATTAACTGTACTGTACGTCAAATATTATATTTTGTGATTTATGATAGGGTATCTTAGATGTGTTGGGGTAGACCTATAGACCGATGGACTGATGACCTACGAAAGGTAGCAGGAGACAATTGGATGGAGACAGCAGAAGATAGAGCACAATGGAGACAGTTGGAGGAGGCCTACACCCGAGAGGGGCCATGACTTAATATTACTACTATAATTTAGAAACTTTTTTTTACATATCTTAAAATTTTATTGTATTTTGTTATGTTAGGATTAAGTCAAGGAACAATAAAGGCTTATTATTATTATTATCTTAGATGTGTTGCAACTTCTAGAATCTTGTGATAGTAAAAGACCGATAAATTAACCTTTAAAATACAAAAGTGTCACTCATACGTCAAGATTGTTTCATAAGCTATGCAATATTCAACTTAATCCCTTAAAGAAAGTTCCTTTTAGCTAAATTTGTGACAACTATTAGCAACGACGACGACTTTAGGCGCAGTTGGCGTTCAAAAGATTAAGATTGTAAAGTACCCGTCGTCTTAGGCTTTGCTTATTACTACCCTTAGACTTAGAATTACCTAACGTAGCCTAAACCTTTATCAAATGAAACAATCTACCTTACCCCCAGTGTCAGCTTTACAATTTCCTATTTGATGGGAGAAGATAACGCTCGATTTTTTTCGTCTGATCAATAAGGTGGGCCAGTTTTAATAATGATGACATAAATTAAAAGCTCAAGTTACATTTATTTAAAAGCATTACCTAAGTACATAACACAAGTGAAAATGGTTTCTTCATTCCGGAAGTACTAGAATTTTCGATATACTACTACTACTTTTTCCATAGTAGGTACTTAAGTAGCTTGTTGCTAGGCAGCAGATTCCCAAATGATTTGAACGAATGTTACTCAACAATTATAAATATTAGGACCCGCGCGAGTAGCACTTACCCCTTGTCAGTGATCGGCATACGCAGGTTAATTGAACTAAATTGCGTTAACAACTATTTGGGAAGGTAAATGCGATGCGTGTGCGAAATGAAGTATAAATATCTACATCATAGTGCCGTAGTAAATATATTCTTATTTATACTTGATGCTTTATTAAAAAACTGATGATATACTTACATCTTATGAAGCGTGAAATTCAAGGAGCACTGAACTCATCATTAAAAGTTCGAGAAATATGCCTAAGGGAGAAAATCTGAATAATTATTAATAAACAATTTTACCATCCTGATCAATACAAGTGTAATATAAAAAGGCAATTTGTCTATTCAAAGCAATGTCTACAATAATGCCTCAATCTCGCATTTGTTTACAATTCTCATTAAGTGAAATTTACTGAACATGTAAGAGTCGAATGAAAATTAATTTTCCTTCTTCAGGCAATTTAATACCGCTGTCTGAGTAATTTCGCCTCATTCTATATGTTTCACGAGGTAACATAAGCCATACATTTTAAGGGTGATCGGGAACAATAGCTCCATTGTATCGGATTGAACAAACAGAGTGGTAGCTCCAACCGACCTAGCCCTCGGGCAGCGGATCTGTCTACGGTTAGATTAATGCTCCTTTAGAACTAGATAAATGGTAACCCGCCTAATAGAAAAGGAAACTTGCATAATTCAGTCAGGCCGCCCGCGCCCGGCGCCACACGTGGGTGCCCGCGCTGCTTGTTTATCAACCTAAATTGCCAAGATTCAACATTCGCTGCCGATAGCTTGCAAAATTTCCCTCCCACCCTCTACACAGCATAAATAATAAGCATGTGGTTGAAATATAGCCTCGTCTACGTAAAGTAAAGAGTGATACCGACGCAAACGTTCCCAATATTACCCCAAACAAAATAAACCCAAAACAGACAAATTGGGTAAATTTGAGTCGCTCGATTTTATGCAAACTTTACCCAATTATTTGCATTTCAAAAGCCGAAGCATTCGCTATCTGGGTATTCAAGTCCGAAAGAGAACTAATTACGGCCATTTCGACCCTCCTCTTTGCCCGGTAAGTCACCACGATTCTGAACCCCGAAGACCCTAACAGATAGAGCGATTTTGATTTTCGTTCGCTAAAGGAAGTCAAGAGCTCTCGACGTCAGACAGTCATCGACACAAAAAAAGTAGCAAAATTAAACGCGTATTTTATTAAATGCTTAGGGCTCTGGGAAAACTCCGAAAGCTATTTTGAGATGTGTATTTATGTAGATCGTTGCCCTCAGAACCCGATAAAGAACTAAAACTAATACCAATGTGGAACTCAAGCTTCCATTAATAATGTTTGTTACATGTGTTGATATCGCTTCAGACTATTTACTGTTTGTTCGGATAAGGCTTGAGTTGGTCGCTCATTAGGTATACGAATTTCCCAGTTTCGCGAATTCGGTCGCCGAAAGCAAACAGTAAAAGATAATCCGTCCGCGGCCCGGGCGGCGCTAGTGTGCAAACACCCCGGATCTGTTTGTCGTGGGCTTATTCCGAATATAATTAATCAGAATGCCGGAATTTTGTTACTTTGATGTGTTGCTATACAACAATCCATATTTCAATATTAACATTTGCTACATCCTATAAAGTACGAGTAAATATGACCTTTGAACTGGGACTCTATTCGAAATGAGTGAAGGGTTACCTTAAAATCAGGAGTATGTTTACGCTACCTGAATTCCACTACAGCCAACATTCAGGGTTGTCTTGTTAAATTGACTAGATGCATTCCTACTATTTTGTGTCTTGAATAAGGTGGGCTTCAGTGTCCGGGACATTGGCAATCCTAAGGGAAAACGCCTCTATGCTACTTATTTTACCAGCTGCCTTACCCGGTGCCCGGTTAGAACTGATGCAGAGAGTAAATGATTTTTTAACAGACCTCGCAATAAACCCCAAGTCTACATTCATTTGTGGCACCCCTCAGTGTATCCTTATAATCCCTACTTGTTGCGCAGGTCCACCAGCGAGGGAGCCGGGGAACAGCCCCAGCTGGTGCTGCTGTACTTCATGGCCCAGCTCCTGCTGCGGGAGCTCGCCAAGTGCCACCGCCTCGTGCAGCTTGTGCCCATGGACATGACCTCCTACTACGGTATGGACCCAGGACCTAGACTGTGCTAGTGTTAACTCTTAAGCAGAACTAAACATGGTAGTGCAATTACAGACCGCGCTCTTTCTCACAATACTTACATCGTTTTAGTAAATCGAACGTGCTTTCGTTTCCATCGCATAATTCGCATTAATTTGTTTTGTCTAGCAAATACCATCAAAGTGGGATCTGCCGCTTCTAGTCAAGGAGAATGATTGCTTAGTAATTTGACATAATACGTAAATTAGCAGTGTTATACATTTCCTGGCGTGACACGACTAAATGTATACATATATCTAGGTTATAAACCGGAAAATTGATGTAGTATGATTATATTACACCGCAAAAAAAAACAATTCCTCGTCTGTACTTTAAGCTTCACGCCTAATGCGAAAGTGCGGAGCGCTCAATGCCGCATTCATAAGTTTACATTAGGATAGTAAATTATCTGACCTTATCCTGTATCAATCTCTATAACGGGAAATATTCCAAAACATGGGCAATAAATTGTTATAAAAATCATTTACATGCGTACGTACGCGCAATGCAAAACGTATTTTATTGCACTGCAGTGCAATAACAACACTTCAAAAGCCGCATCACACTAGTTATCTACTACTTTAGTGTATTTTTCATTCATATGAAAAGGGTAAATACAGGGAAGGCGAAGTATTTACATTATTTACGAGTAACTAGTTGATATATATCTATTCGAACACGAACCGCGTACGTTTGAAAAGGGTTATTAATTATCCGCCAAAAATAATAATCGCAGCTCATATTTCACTTGTTTTATTCTTTTACTTACTAGGTGCTTAAATCCTATTTAAATTCCTATTTAAGTGGATTGAGGCCATTTATGTCTGTTTCATAATAATATTGATAGGATGCTTTTATGCAACATTACTTGTGTTTACAAAACACTGACCTTCATGAAAATGTAAAAAATTCAATCCGCGTAGCGAGCGTTGTTGCCATTTACACGGATAGCTGTGAGAAGATAAAATATGATTTTTTCATTTTTCTCCAATCCTGGCTAATTGCCTCCCTCGTTTGTCATGCATGAGCGGTGGAGCCTTGCTTAATATTATAATTTTATACAGTAAGAAAACAAAATTAAATATAGAAGAACTAACTTTTATTCAGCGCAGCATAGAATTTTATGTTACCTTTCGTCCACAGAGAACCGTGCCGGCCCTTCGAACTTTGGGAATGTGATCAGCCAGATCCTCCTCTGCAAGCAGATCACGCCCGACTTCAACCAGGAAGAGCTCTGCAGCATCGCAAAAGATACCCAGGAGATCACCAGGATAGTCACCGATATCCAAGAATTCCTACCGCAGCAAGAAAACCTCAACCACCTAGGTAAGTAGGTGACGAAAGTAGTTAAGGTCCGTGTTAATTAAGGGCCTATGCACACGGCCTTGTATCGTAAGCATATCGTAACGCGCGTACTACGAGAGCGATACGACAACGTACATCGACTACGACTACGACTGTTGTAGAATTACAGATGTACATGGTCGTATCGCTCTCGTACTACACGCGTTACGATACGCTTATGATACGCTTAAGATAAGAAGCCGTGTGCGGAGGCCCTAACACATCATGGCTGATGCCCGTCATAAGATACGTCAAAGTAAACGTTAATGTCATAGAGAACTGTAATTTTTGACACATCTTGAGATGGATATTGCAGTCGATATGAGATTATTAGTACGACCCTGAGTCATTTTGATTTGGAGCCCGTGGTGGGTGTTCTATTTAACGCACTTGGGTAACCTGACTTACGGTTGCTACCAAAATTCGACATACAGCGTACGTGTGTGATATTTTCGATCGCCACGTACGCGTACAACTACCTACCTACTACGTTTTCAGAAAAATCTGACTACAGCTTACGTACCTACTACGTGATGAAAGCATCACAATATTTTGTGTAACAATTTTTGCACGTAAAAAGGGATTATTTTCGCGTCGAAATAATACCTTTTACCTGCAAAAAATATTCTAGAAGTGGGACTTAGAAAGCGGCTAATCGACGACAAGCCGAAACAAAAGTGGAAAACCATGTCCCATTAACATAAAATAACTTTTTGCGTGCAGTGCGCATCAACAGTCGCCGCCTCCTTCCATTGGCATGACTTAATAGAGCATTCTGCGACGAATTGTGACCTGAAACCTGAAAGTCTTATGTTTATTAATAGAAATAAAGACGTTATAATTTTTTTGCCTTATAGCGCTACATAAATAAATTCGTCTAGGCACTTAAATACAATAAAAACGCAGCTTCAGACACGGCGGTCAAGTTTTAATTTTCGTGTAGATTCAAAGTGTGAGAGTTACATATCAATGGAGAGACGTACGTTAGTATAGTCGCTCTACTTGCTATATATAAGTGCTTTTCGAGGCCCTTACTCCGATTTTGATTTGTTTGAATACACCATTAATAACACCGCAGCCTATCTATGGTTCTTCGTAAACGAAATCTACGACCAATGTCAAAATACACGCATTCAAATGTCCTTAGTACATTCTGACAAGGCAATTTAAGCACGCCGATTAATACTTTGTTGGCAAATTGAGGAGCGACTTAAGAGAATAAATAACCTTACTGATTACTCTTTTAAAGCCCGTTATTTTTATCCACTTGAATGCCCCGTCAACAGGCAGTGTAATCACCCTTAATCACGCTGCATGCTCATTTGTCGCTATTGTTAAGGAAAGCCTACCCGCTGAAAGCAAATTAATTTCACAAATTGTTGCAGAGACCAACGTCGCGCTGAAAGGCGAGGAGACGAACGGACTATGGCGGAACAAGCGGAGAGGATCTCTGTATAAAAGTATGGGAGTGCTCTGTTGCGTGTCGAGGCCGAACTACCTCTGAGGGTGACGGGCCTCGCCCCCGCGGCGGCTGGACCCGCAGGCCACGCCGACCTAGGACGAGTTCCCCCGACCTACTGGCGCCCAGACTCAAGTGTTCAGCAGTGAAACCACCCGTAAGCTTAGCGAAACGTTACCAGTGCGTGATGTGTACAGATTAGACAATGAAGGGGTCCATTATTACTGTCTCAAACAGACAGCGTAAAGCGAGATGCGGATTAAAGTTCTCATTAATTATGTAAATCACAATTCCTAGGTAGAGATCGTCGCACACGATAGTTCAATTATAACCGTTTCTGTATCGCGTAAACTAAGTAACGTTAATAATGTATAACAAATAGATGGATTTAATTATTATTGTGAATTGCCTGGAATGGGAACAACTGTTGCGTTTAAGTAGTATAGATTTAAAGTATTCAATGCTTTTTTGCACGATACCTAGTATTATGTATTACTTTGAATTTAAGTTACAATTTAGGAGTGAATGGTACTGAGTCGAGCGGGATCCGCGCCGGCCCTGCGAGCGCCGGCGCCGCGGCCGGCGGAGCGCTCTTCGGAGCCCGCTGCATGCAACACCAAGCCTAGCTAGCGTAGGTACTTTCATTTCAAAATATAATCGAGTCTAAGTTCTGTGGGGTATCAGGTAAATACCATCTATCTATCTCCATAACCACAAACGCTTATTTTCTTGAATTGTGTTAAACGCTCTTTGTATTACTGCTTTATTATCTCGTCTTCCAAAAAACATAGAATTATTTTTAATAATTACTTTAAAATTAATAATGAAAATATTACGATTTCACTCCTTTTTGTTTAGCAAGAAGTTATGCAAAGTGAAACCCTTTGTCATTTGTGTACAACTGGCCGACCCTCGGTTATCTTGCCAAGTTTCGTGAGGAATAGCCCGCTGCGTCAGGCTTCCTACATTATGGCCTAGTCACAATAGATAAAAATCACCTTAAGTATTCTAGTCAATTATTATATTTGAGTAACATATTATGTTTACCTAAATTAGTCATAATTAAATTTATATATCGTTTATATGTATTCACACCAGTGACACATGTATAAGTAGTAGTAAAGTATTTCTGTAATTATGTACTTACATTATACTAGAATTTTACTGATAATAAAAAGTATATTAGAGCAAAATTCAAAAATATTATATTAGATACTTACACATATTGGCTGTACGCAATACTCTTAATGCAACTTCATTATATAGTAATGATTATTTATTGAATCGTTGTCATTTAGATTTCTCTACAATTTCATACATAGAGCTATTATGTAAGGACTTACTCATACCTATTACAGCTTTGATATGTTTTGCGCATGTATTATGTACTCATCGGAAAGTATCTGAACCTACATAGACTTCACAGTTGATGTAACGTAGACGTAAAATAGAATATCGAGCACCAGATTCGCTTAGAAATAATGTTATTATAATATTTTGGGACATTGAGGCATAACTAGGTCAAAGCACACTGTCAAATTTCACCCTACAATTAATCATTAATTGATTTTATTTGTTTCGCATACCTATGTAGCAACAATGCAAGTGCCAGTGCAATATTGCCGTTTCCAATCGTTTTCCATATTGTTTTTAATATCGTAAAAAAGTAGTACAAAATATTACTTTAAAGATGGACAGCAATGTTATTTTAGGCAATGACAAACATAGACCAGCGGACAAACAGCGAAGTTTTAAAACTTATATCGCGTGTCAAATGTGGATAAAGCATCCATCACTCTCGTACTCATTTACGTGTCAGAAGGTGACGGATCCCTAATCCACACTTTGTCACGCGATAATCGCAGCCATATTAGGCCCCCTGAAAAGTACTTGTGCGCACCGTCTACTGGTAATGTTATGCCCGTACCGCATGCACAAGCTTCACCACCGTTTTGCCTGCGCAGGGCGGATTGCTCACGGAACACGGAGCGTTTTACCAACAGATTTACCAACTACACGCTCCGTGTTCCGTATACAAACCGACCGACAGGCAAAAAACTTTGGCGAAGTTTGTGCGTGTCGTACGGGCAGTGGGCTGCCAATGTATAGCCGGGATTATTTACCGGCGCCTGCGCATGCACATGCGCGTATAAATTCACGTCAGGTCGAGCGGGTCGGGCTTTTGTCAATTGAAGGGTCAAGTCGATTTCCCCTCTACAAGTTGGCCCATCATGGGCGAGTGTAAGGGACACATTTACACCCTAGACGGAGCAACACATTCTAGTATCTCACAATTACGCATTACTCCACCCCTATGATGGGCCATCGTGTAGAGCAGCCATTAGAAGTACCTACAGTGACAGGTGCCAATACCAACTTTTAAAATTTCCATGTTCTATGTAAATGTAATATTAATGTTCAACCCAACTATTAATGAAATGGTACTCAACAAATCATTTATTCTAAATATATCATTACCTTTTATATGTATAATAGTTAATAAGACTGTAGTGATACAAGTGTAATTGATATATTTTCCTATTTAAAATTGGTATTTATTCTCATAGAACTAAATGAACATCGGCCATCGGCCATCTCACACAGACGACCTTTTCCCAAACTGAGCTCTAGCCAGGATTATTTATTCTTTAGATTAGACATTCACAAACATACCTACATTTGTAACAAACCTATTTACTTTTCCTCCAAACTGACAAAGCAACCCGATATTTAACTTTATAATTACTGCACAAAAACATGCACAAATGGCGGACTTAATGTCCAATAGCATTCTCTACTATCACTTCTACTTCTTCTTGAAAATGTGTCGAATTTGAAATAAACATTTATTTGGCCGCCTACGAACTTGTTAGTTCTGATGGTATACAAACTCATATCTGCGTATTAGGAAGTTTTATGTTGTGTAATGTAGTTAAATAATTTTCGGTTAGACTTTTTACTGTTTGCATTTACTAAAATGATGACTGTGATATACTCATAACATAAAATTATAAAAGAAAACATGCATTAAAAATATTATTCCAGAAAAACGTTGTTTTTTTGCAAGTCCTTGCAGAACTATTATTGGCAATATGCTATTTACTGTCTATTTTATGGATCCGACAAGAAACAGGAAAATACTGTCTGAAAATATCTGAAAATATTATATTATTCACAAAAATTACCTGTTTCAATTTACGGGTTGACGTCAGCGTTGGTCGCGTTGTAACTTGAATATTTAATTATTTCATTCGCAGGCGAAATTAAATATTAGTCACGCGGTCCCGAGCCCTGACACTCCGGCATCGAGGGCCGCGCTAGTGTCGTTCATACCGGGACTTAAGGAATACTGTGCGAGCAGCACACATTACAATCAAGCTCAATGTATTTTTTAAGCGAGCTTGTTACCGCAAATCTGTGGCTCTATTGTTTTCGGTAAAATCATATTGCTTTAGACATTATTATTCGTATTATCTTTAACTCGGCCGCCATTACGAGTACTGTCAAGTAATTAAGAGCTATCATAATGTGAACGATATGATAACGTTGCAAAAGCAATATGATTTTACCGAGTATGATAGAACCCATGCATGCAAACTGTTTATCTAAAATTGCAAATAAGGTATTCGAAACCCTAAGGCCATGGTCCACCGAAGCGGAGCGAGGCAGCGGAGCGGCGTGCGAAGAAACCATCCGCCAATAGGGAGAACTGCGCTGAAAGAGGCTAGGAAAATTAAGCACCTATTCCTAATGGTGTTCTTTTTATCTCGTTCACCGCTCCAATGCCTCGCTCTGATCCAGTGGACAGGCAGCCTAGCTTGTTTCGATAGTCATATTTTCATACATACGTTATAGGTACATATAGCGCTGCTGGCCTCTTATGGTTACGTTTATCGTCACTTTTTTGTACATTTTTATTTTTTTATAGCAAGGGGGAGGCACTAGATGGTATATGTGGGACCTGAGACCTATAGACTTTTTAACAAAGTAACTTTACCGTGGCGCACATCGATGTCCATAGCCATAGATAAAATAAAAAATACTTCTTCCCGGCCTTTTATGAGTTTGTGTTACCTATTGCTGCGCGGGCACGCGTATACCTTTGTTTGAAGACGAACTACTGTTGACGAATACCGTCACTGCGCGCTGTAGTCGGTAGATGTAGAAAATAGAAAATAAGTTAAAGTTGTGTTATACAACCGACAACCACTGTAGCTGCGGCATTTCGCCGCACTCCATGACGTGTTTCCTGCGCTGCCTCATTTGCTCTGATATCTTCACGCGGCACTTGTTCACGTGGTAGAATGTTGATCAGATTCCATCTAAGGCGCAGTCGATACGCTAAGAAGAAGATGATGGATGCTTTATCCACGGCGATAAACGGGACTATAATAAAATAGTCCTGCAGCACAGTAGTTATACTACATGTCTATCGAAGCTAGCTCGGTAAAGAAGCTTGAAGGTCTTATTTGCATTTATAGATAAACAGTATAGTGGGATTCAAGTTTGCGGTAATCAACCCACTTTAGATTACATGAAACTTCATTTTACACATTCGTAAATGTAGTAGTCTTAAATGTATGTATGTGTATTTGACCATTAAATTTGTTAGTTTTTTTTAATATACATATATATTTTATATATAACTTTGCAAATATTGAAATTTTAAATTGGTTTCTTAGTATGGTTTATTTTAAAACATTTCACCTCATAGAAAATACAATATTTTAAATACAGGTCATCACCATGCGTCATTTCTTCATTCAATAAAGTAGTTCGATTGGCTTAGCAAAGATACGAAGCATTTGTTGTCGTTATTTTCCAATCCTTTATGAAATTAAATAATTGATTAATGCAAGAATTAACTTACAATGCGGAAAAAATGTGGTAAAAACGTTAATCGATTTTACGGTTACTGGATAATTACTGCGATCAATTCAAAACAAAATTACTGTTATTTTTGGTTGTTAATATTCAAGGACTTATTTAGGTGTCTTTCTCGTAGATATCTCCCCGATGTCTGATGTACGGGATGGGGGTGCGCCCGCCGTTGTCGCCGCCGCGGCCGCGCGATCGTTTCGGTTTGTAATCCAACTCGGCATCCTTTCCGAAACCTGACAGTCAAAAAGTAATTAAATAAATGTAGGTGTAGTATTTGAATATCATATATTCTTTATTTTTAAAAAAACTATCTAGGGTCTATTAAACGACGACTGTTTACCTTCACCAGAATCACGGCTGACTCTTCTGGAGGAATCACTTAATCGGAAACCTTTGTAGCGTCGGTCCTTTTTTCCATGACGATCCCTTTGATTAGATGAGGACTTGAGCAGCGTGGAGAGACTGTATTCAAAACAATAAAAAGGTTTAAGATTACTCATTATATTCTAATATTGTTATAAATATTTAAATTAGTTTTAAAAAAACTTACATATCATTTAACTGGTTCGGGTTCTTACTTTGTTGGATAGCATCAACATTAAGAATCACGTACACCTTGGAATAATCGGTCAGGTCATTGGGATCTGCTCTATTGCCAACTTCGGGATAATATGTATCTCCAAGTAGGTCGTTTGGTTGCAAAGGTTTCTTCCTTGAATTATGTTTCGGCTTATTGACTTGATCTTGTAATAATTGATTTAACTGGTCTATGTATGTCTGTTGAATATTCCTTACGTTTTTTTTT
Organism: Acleris laterana; assembly: GCA_963966035.1. NCBI lineage: Eukaryota > Metazoa > Arthropoda > Insecta > Lepidoptera > Tortricidae > Acleris > Acleris laterana. Next base: position 12,986,607 of record OZ014440.1, read on the forward strand.
TTTTTCTTTTCTTTCTGTTCATTTGTCTGTAGACCGAATAACCTATCAAGTGTCCCATCATCGTCGTCGTCATCGTCTTGTTTGTTATTCATTGCCTGCCAAAGTGAGTATATATTGGCATTGTCCGAAACCTGGTCATCAGCGGTATATTTCTGTCGTTTATTAGAAGATATTTCTCTTTTGTTTGATTTATCGTTATTGCTGTGAAGTGCCTGTTTTATGAGTTTTTCTATTTCCTGGACTCTAAGAGAACCAAACCTGTTGTCGTCATCGTCGTCGTCGTCTTTCTTGTCGTCGTCGTCTCTGTCTCTAACCTGTTCGAGCTGATCGTGATCATCTCGATTGTGAAGCTGTTGTTTTAAAGTTTCTAAAACTTGTTTAATGTCTAACTGTGCATAAACATGGTTTACTGATACATCCACTGCGAAAAGAACTGATTAGACAGGAAATATTAGTATTTTTGGATTGCATACAATTTCAATTCAATTAAAGCAATGAAACTTACGAGTAAGTATTAGTGTTGTTAGGCTCTTCATCATATACTCGGTCCAGGAAACATTTGCCGACTAAGAATATTTAGTATTTTAGGAAACACTGTTTTGATTAATGTCACGTTAATTTCCAATTTCAATTTTCTCTTATCAGGTATCAGGCACCGTGACGTATACGCACACATTCGCGGCACAATGTCTCAAGGCGGTACTGGGGAGTGTGACAACGGCCCTACATTTCTACTGTATGGTATTTTAAAATTGAAGAGAAAAGGCGGCCTCGCAAAGAGTTGGATCTCGTTGACATTGTTTCGAGACGGAATCTGCGGATGCCGACATTCACTAAATAATAGGTTTATCTTCTGTAGGTATTTTTCGGATTACAATGCATTGCAGTTGGTATACATTTCTAGAAATATTTGGAGGCATCATTTCATGTTACTTACTGAATGTTTTACTTAAAATCACGAAAAGGAAACCTTAATAAGGCACCAATTTACTTCAGCTATTATTTATCTAAATATATAAAAGGAGAAACTGACTGACTGACTGACATATCAACGCACTGAACGCACAGCCTAAACGGCTAAACGTAGGCACTTGAAATTTGGAAGGGACGTAGCTTAGGTACCGTCGAGGTGCACTAAGAAAGGAATTCCCGAAATTCCCACGGGAACGGGAATTAGCGGGAAAATTATTAACTCTAAAAAATGTTTTGCCCGCGCGTATATAAGTCGGGCCCTGGAGGGAAACTACCTCAAATCCTTAAGTTGGCTCACTTTACTTAAAGGAAACATTCCTTTAATATTAAAAAGAAACAAAACTGCATTCAAAGATTTTGTTGTCTGTCCCGGGAATCGAACCAGCTAAGAACTTTAAAAAAAACACTCGCTATGATTAATGTTGAATTTCACGTTTTTTTAAATTTCTGATATAAGTGTTTTGTCTACATTTAATCCTGTACAATGATCCTATCAATTAGAAGAATAAAATAGCAAGTATTATTTTTTTACATTTTAGCTGGTTCGATTCTCGGTTGAAATTTGGAAAATCTTTCAATGCAGCTTTGATTTATTTTTTTAATAAAGGAATGTCTCCTTTAAGCAAAGTGAGCCAACTTAAGAACTTAAGGTAGTTTCCCTCCACGGCCCGACTTATTTTTCCACCCTGTATAATGTTAGTGAAATGTAAAATGGAACTCCAACTGAGCACCTTTGACCAATTCAAGTGAAAGTTCAACCCAATTCCTTTAGCTATAATGTTAACGCGACAAGGTACTGAAGTGTTATTGAATATGTTAGCTATTTATGAGGACCGTATCACAAATTATTCAACTTTACACGAGCCCACCAGATGTTTTGTGGTGGTAATGAATGAAGTATGATGCTATACGAAAAGAAACAAAAGCCTAAAAATACAATGTTGCGTGTGTGTTTAATGAGTTCCCATAATGCCCGTCGATTACGACTTTGACACAAAAAACCTTCTAGGTACATTTTATATTTATTTATACAGGTAGGAGATAGGGAGGAGGGAAAACTTCCTTATTCTCAATTGTAATTAACCAATTTCCTAAGGCTTTTTACACATCTCATGAGCAAAAAATAACCCAAGTACTTCCCAATAAGTTTAATGATTAAAATATTTCGTCTGCAAAACCGCGTAAGTAACATTTTAAATAACGAGCAAATTCCGTAAGGTTTATTTTGCTCTATCATAAATTTGTTAGTTACGCGGATTAGCAGTAACAAAACAATTTGCATGTTTCTAGCCAAAGAAAAATATTCGCTTACAGTCTACAAAGAGATGTGTCCACTTTGTCATCTCATTGCACTGTAATAAGGTTTAAAGTGGATCACATATCATTGTAGTCGACTGTATTACCGTAGAACTTCCTAATGCCAACATCACTCTAGTTCGGGTAATGAAACACCATTACGACCAGATGGACTGTGGCACTTTATGTTATCTAAGTAACAAGACTCTGCCAATACATTATATGTACATAACAGTGACAATAAAAAGGTACCTGGCAAAATCAGTATCAGGAGTAACAAAATGGGAGCAATAGGTATGCCATAGCCAAAATGGAACATCCGGCTTAGTTCCAGTTCCATAAAGCATACCTATTAGCGATTCGAGGCATGCGTCCTAACCGCCCGCCCATAGCGGTGCTATTCTCTAAACGGTCCTACAAACCAACAGGGCCGAGGTCCTAGGCGGTAGAAACCATATCGTCTTTGACCTATTATCGTATTGTCAACGTTTTGATAGGTCTTATTTACTTCAGTTTACGCTGAGAGAAAAGGACAGAGCTATGTAACTGCTATAGCTCTGTCCTTTACGCTCGCCGTAAAATGAATTGCATAGCTATGTCATAATAACCCCCCAGGTCAAAGACGATATGGTTCTTATCGCCTAGAATAGAGGCCCTGGGGTTCTATTCTACAGCGTAAAACCACCTTTGACCTATTATGGTACTGTTTTTAACTTGGTCGCTATTACCTACTGTCAAGGAAATAACAGCTATCGTAACGTTGACAATACGATAACACGTCACAGGCAATATGGTTTTACCGAGTAGAATAGATCGAGCCCCTGTCGTTTGAGAAACGTGCGAATATTGTTATATTCGCACGTTTCGGGGAATGCATGAAGTGTTAAATGTGTGAGCTTCATAGATTTTGGCCGGCAGGTAGCCTGAATTGGCTTGGTGGCTGTTTGAGTACCCAGGAAAACCAGCAAACTTGATACGAGGCGTTCCCGTCAACTACGAGTCCTCGGGCCATCTTATGCTGGCTCGACATGATGCACGCCGACTAGGCTCTAACCGCACTAGAGAATACCACGGCGGGTGCAGCCTGCGCACAAGATGCATACCAAATAATGTATTTCTCGTCGCAGAGAGGTAATTCCAGCCACCGCATAGAAAACGTGCAAAAATTAGTTTAACTTTGTCCTGCACAATATGCATGTCTTTTCTGGAATCGATATTGTTATCTTTATATTCGGTAATCAAGGGTGCCAACTGCCAATGCCTTTTATAGTTAGTCATTATCAAGCTAGTCTCAGTAAAGTAGTATGCTTTTGAGACACACCTCTATAAGGATAATTTTTATTAGAACACCTTTTCAAACCAATCCTGTTGACAATTACTAACGCATGTACAGTCGAAGTCATAAATTTGTTTACACTTTAGTACCTTGTCACTTTAATCGCTGTGACAATTTCATATGACAGTTTAAACATGACATTAAACAGACAAGGTACTAAAGTGTAAACATATTTTTGACTTCGACTGTACCTTATAGGCAGACACTTCAAATTTTATCCGAGTGAGTCAACATTTTTAGAGTTGTTAGTAATTCTGTAGCTCTGCCTATCCCACTCTGGGAATAATGGCGTGAGCTTATGTATGTATGTATGTGAGTCAAAATTCAAAAAATTCAAAATTCAAAATATTTATTCAGTAAATAGGCCACATGAGGGCTCTTTTACACGTCGGTAATATAGGGTGAGTCTACCAGCGCTTCGGACTAGACCATCATTGCGGAGAAGAAGCGCCGCAAGAACTCCAGAGCGCCAGAGTGTTGATGGAATATATTATACCAAAAAATAATAAAAATAAAACAAAGTTAAAATTAAAGAACCCCACACAAGAAACGAGCTCGGAACTTGCCATGTGCGATTCCGAGTCCACTTATAACGTGGCCACTTCTAAATACTAAAGCCTCAAACGTACTTAATAAAACATAAAACCCCATATTACCAGTCCGACATTCGATACATCGTCAAACCTAACAAAATCACGAAATTTCGGGTTGAAAGCGAAGTTGTAGAACTGTAAATTAAATAACTTTAGCGGAAATAGTTTAATTAAGGGTAGGGCAGGTTGCGATATTTAAAAAGGCAGCACGAGGCTTCAGTCGTTATTGCTTCCTCTGAAATAATACATTCAGTGCCATGAGGCATCATATGTATGGATTTACGTCGCGCCGGGTGCGTCGTGGGCGACGAATTCCTTGACGGGGAGTTCCAGGCAATTTCCCGGCCGCGCCGTGTGGCTGAATGTCTTGCAATATTGCTATTTGTTTATTTGCTTTGGTTGCCATCTAATTTTCAAGTATACATTAATTACGAAGCTAGGATTGAAAAGCCTAGTCCTAATGTATCATTAATAGCTATAATGTATTGTCCAAGATAGGGCTCGAGAATATCTGACAGGTCTTACAGCCGGACTTAACCGTCAGTTAAGTACAATTTGTCATAAACAAGTTTAAAAAAGGAACGAGTTAAGCCGCATTTCACCAAACTTGGAATAACTTACTCCGAGATTTGTCTGTGAGTATTACTTTAATTAACCAGATATTTCTATAAATACTCACTGTGTGCTGGTGACTGTATTATTTCTGAACTTGTCAATAGTTGGTACTCAACCAAAATCATTTTTACTTCAATTTCAATGCAACTCAGCATCTCGTTAGAATATAACCAAACTAATGAAATTAAACCGACTGCAGTAAAAAAATCTACTGAAAAGCGAAAAATATAAGCTCTATAATCTATACAAAATTGTAAGAGCATTCTACTTATCGATATTTATAACAATTTAAATTTATACTATTATATACATATGCCTAACTTGAATATTGGAAAAGGTGTTCCAGACGGGGGCAATTTATTGCTAATCCCCGCCTGCAATTCCTTTCCCTATATTCAAGTTATACGTAAATACCTAATAGTGTAACTACAGACATACGTACATACTTACATAGATATACTCACGAAAAACATAACTCTCCTTCTGACGCAGTCGGGTAAAAATAAACATCCGTGCACCTGTCGCCCAGGAAAAGCCTCGCCTCGCCATTATCAACCATGCGTTAACAAAACTCGCATCGCCCGGCTGGCGGAGGCGTTATTAAACCCCGCTCTAGCAATATGCCGCACAAATGAGTTATTCTAATCAGTAACAAGACTAACAAGCTTGTCTTTATTCCCCTGAATAACGCTGGGAAATCCGGCATCGGCTGAATGATTATCAACCTACGCCGAGAGCCTGTCGGCGACGTAGAGAGTTGTTAACGACATCTTAATGACGCTGGTTCCTATTTCCTACTGGATACACTAAGACGAATAAACGACGAGGCGTCTCGTCGACTTTGTAATATCTATTATAAATATTCATACGTACTACCTAAGCGGATTAACACCTCTCGACCGTAGCTCGGAATGCTCCAATAAAGATTACTGCGACGGCGACGAACCGACTTATTTTGCTCCTGGTACGTAGGTATACTTACGATGAATTTATTTGCGTTTGGTTCAAAATATATTCAATTACACAAGGTGTGCGTAAATAAGATCCTGTTAGGGTCTTGCAAAAAATAAGTACTTATAAAATTTAAACTAAGTACCTTTACTAGTGAGCATTGCCAACTCGAACCCCACATGCTTCTTTTATATAGGTAAATACATAAAAAAATACTAAGGGTATTGTTCTACGGATCCTTACAGTTATTTCTAGATGTTTAATAAAACACATTGCGAGGAAGGAAGAAATCACCCAACATTTTACTTAAAATAAACGTATCTAATAGCAGTAAACAGTTGAAAATCTTTCAGTTTTCGTAGAGCTAACAAAATGTATGGTCGACACACAGTAGACGAGGTTTTAATTCTCAACGAACAATGCGACAGGTCGCCCTTCGTTAAAGCCTGCTCCTTGGCTCCTCATACTCTCGATGATTAAATTTAACGTGGTAAATATGTAAGCGCTTATCACAACCTTAGCAGGGCCTCTATTCTACAGCATAAAAAGTTATAGTAGTGACAACGTTACGATAGCTAAATAATTACTTACAGATTCGTATCGCGTGTAGTGTGCGTCGGTCTGAAAACAATAAGCCACTAATTGACGGGAGCGATGTACCTATGTGCCCCGCTCTGTTGTTCGCGGTGCACAGCGCTTTACGTCCGCTGAAAGCACATTTACGTCCCAGAGTGTGTGAAACTGTGAACGTGACCTTCCCTGTGTTTGCAACATTCTCTAATGAGTTAGTCGTACCAAGTTCTAATGCTCGCTTTTTTAACCCAACCCGCAAAGCCAAAAGATTGGTAGTAAGTATAAGGGTATGTGTAGGTATGTGATCTGATCAGGTATCGAATGGAACTATTGGATCGATTATATTAAACGCGAAGTCATGATTTTGTCATGACAGCTTAGTAAGTGTTGTCGGGAATTAAATTATAAGGGTGCGCCAGTCGTGTTTTACTGTCTCAGTCAACTAAAGTGTGCTTGAAATATTCTTATACCACTATGACATTTGAGTTTGACATAAAGGGACAAAGTACTTCAACTAAAATAGGTTAATAGTGAGTTTTTTAACCCTTTTTCGGATTCGTTTTTAAGTTTTGTTTAATTACTTTCCTTAACTATGTAAGTATGTAAGGGTCCTCTACCTACGACTGGAAAAATGAAGTCATATTTTGCTTGTGTAAGTACCTAACGTAAATGTTATGAAACCTAACAATTGACTGACACAGCGTGCCACCACTTTACATGCGCAAATTGCTTTATTTTTTTGCTTCTTCTACGAATTACAAACGAAGGGTCAAACCTAGGATCCCCTTTTATTTCAAGTCAGTGAACCACGCACATCAATAGAACCTGAATTCAAACAAAGGCAATTATATTTTAAATTACGTTCTGCCAGGGCTGACCTTTAGATCCATAGTAAAAGAATGTGCGTAGTCCGTAATAATTGCCAGAATGTTGTAATTATTTTCAACAGCAATACCAGTATTATCGGCACAGGTAAAACACAGAATTAAGTATACAACACATCTTAACCCAAAAACATGTTAACATTTCCATTTACACTGACGCGATATTTACCATTTCGCCGATAAATGCATTAATTGAGTTACACTGATTACCAACCTCGGGGCGCACGTCATATTCAATTAATTTAAGGATTACCGGCCAATTTCAATCCCGGCCGATGCTTACTCTCAGACCAATATTGAACACATTATAACTGAATTATTGAAACGTACGTGATGTTGTTATTACAATGTTTTATTTATAAGCTGTCATTTTGCACGTCAATTTTGAACGTGTACTTCCCGTGATCGTAATGAGCTGAGCTTTGGAATAAATAAGTGAACCGGAGAGTATTTCTTATGGCATGGCGAATATGGGCGTTTTTATATGGCGAAGTTAACATGTCCTAGATATATAATAGAAAATAGAATTATAAATTAATTTGTGAAAGGTACTTAAAAGAAAAATGGAAGCAGTTTAATAAAATAAATAATATAACAAATAAATATTATAAATAACGAAAAAAAAAAGCGTCGAAATCAATAATTGATCACACTCGCGCGCGCACACTGATCGCGCTCATCACACTTATATCTGCCCTTACCGGGATTTGAGCCCAGGACCCCTAGCTTCATTCATAGGCAGGGTCACTAACAAAGTAGGTACCAACTATGCCAGCGCGTCTAGTTGCATCGTCTGACAAGGTTTCATAGTGGCTCAACGATTAATGTTGTTAACTGTTTAAGCTTAGTACCATTACTAGGACCAGAGGAGCCTCAGATCCAGGAGGGTGGTATAAATTATCAGACCAGGGTAGTGATTCTCTCGTAGTCCCGTCAGAGCGACCATAACACATTTTAGGAACATACAATAATCAATAAGCGCGTGCATTTTCAATTAAGCAGCCTTATACGTTTGATCCATCGGCAGAAACCATACTGCAAAATTGAAAATGTACGCGCTAAAATATGTTTACACTGACGGGACTACTTAAACTCGCCGCTTGGACATTCACTCGTCCGTCTGTCCGACCGCCGTTGTTCAGAGAATCACTACCCAGGACCAATTTTTGGGTCATGCATGATAGTTAAAAGCACATATTTATTTTAAGCTCGCACTGGGCGCATAAAAGGATACCTAGGTAGGTACTTAGTAGAAGTTACGACACCCAAAGGGCTGACGATTGTAAACTAAAATACTAATACTATAGCGATGTATATAAAATATAAAGAGTGATTAATTTTCAGAAATCGAGTGGGTATAAGCAGCGCGGGAAAAAAATAGTAAAAGGTGTAACCTCAAGTATAATAAAAGTGGCAACCACTCCATTAACTTTTGGTACTATTTATATCCCTTTTTGTATACTCGTACCTATCCGTGTAGTAAGTAAGCACAGTATTCTGCGCACTGAATAAAAAATATACAGCAAAAATACCGTGTGATGTTTTTGCACTCCTTATTTATTAACGCCAAGTTTGCATTGCACGCCAGTTTGTTTTCACTGGGACCAGGCAAATGGAAACTTTATTATATTTAAAATATTTCACTCCATTCAATAAACATGGTGCATAGTTGCATACGGCCATCGAATGTGCGTCCTTGTATTCTGGTTTATTTTAAAAGAATGAATCGTTATAAAAATAATTTTCGTAATTAATATTTAGGTTTGTATTTAGGCTAGATACGTAGATTTCTAACAATTGTCAAATTGTGTATGACCGGGTTAGGGAATTTACACGGTTTTACTTATATTTTGTGGTTAAGTATCACTAAGAGAAATGCTTACGTTCGCTGCGGCGGCGGCATCGGGTTGATTATAGCCGATGGTCGTCTCTCCCCCGCTGCTGGTGCGGGACAAATATGACACACACACACACACACACATTTCCCATATAATAACGGAGTCCCAATATAAAATAGAGTTATCCTCTTATGGTACTAGCTAAAGTGTGTTGTAGCGATGCTCTATCTTTGTCTGGCATTACGGGTAAATAGGTTTATAGTACTTTTATGAATAAGGGCGTTAATGTTTTAAAAATGTCCCTTTAAATAGGTACCTTGTAAAAAAAACATGTGCCAACATTCCGACCATATTACGAGAGTTTGAACAAAAAAATGGTTTACCATTATAAAATACACACACGTTTAATTTAACGACAAATCTGTGCTTGTTCAGAGTTAATATGTAACTTGCAGGAGACTTACCAAAAGCAGTTCCGTTTGTGTTCAGAGAAAAGGGACAGAGCTGTATAACGGCTATAGTTCTCTTCCTTTCTCTCAGCCTAAACTGAACTGCTTTAGTATGTCATGGTAACCCCTCAGGGAACAAATTAGTAAGGATTGGTTCGCACCCAATTACGATGCCATCACAATAGAGTAACCACAATCATTTTAATTGCTTTTGCAACGTTATTGTAGGTAGTATAAAAATACACTTTACACTTTGGAATTAATTATATTTATTCTGCACTGCTCTACCAGAATACATTAATAATTTACAATAGATATGATTCCCGGGCTACAAACTATATTAATAAAATATTTCAAATGGTTTTCGTATAGCATGAACAAAGCTAAACTAATTTCTCGTCCATCCTGCGGTTCGAAATTTCGGGTCCCATCGGCCGTCAATATTGATCTTCTCGGTCCTCTGTTGGTTGCCATGGCTTCACACTGGCCATCACCGCTCCGGGGCCGTGAGCTCGTCGTAGTTGTGCGCACTCTTGCAACCCTCGCACACCATTGCAAAATTCTGTATTAAATAAACCAATTTTTTTTTGGGTACGAAATATTCACTATGCTAAAATCTGAACAAACTAAAAGCGGCACAAATGAATCCCTGAGTCAAATTATAAAATGTATCTATATACTAGGGTTTGGACAGCGTTACAAAAGGTAGGCACAGTTACACTAGAAGACATGTCTTCTTACTTGAGCAGTAGTTACAACCAGTTCTCTAATAGTCATTATGGGCAATCTTTGTAGGAGGGGATGATATAATACCTATATAATTAGTCACGTCATTAATGGGGGAACACGAAATGACAATGCTGCAATCGAAAAAACCTGGCAAAAAAATCTGGTACCTAGTCTTATCGAACTAGGTTTAGTGTCGTGGGCTCTTTATTGCTTTCCTATAAAACACGAGTGACAAATATATCTACCTACTTTCGGTTGCACTCGCGTAACTCTATTATGAAGATGAGAATACTGAATCATCTCATATTAAATTCTTTGAGTTTGTCTTTGACTATCATAGTACTTACAAGGTTGTGCTGCAATCGCAAGAGCCCCATAGCCAAGGGGAAGTGTTTTTCCGACTTAGGTGCATATTTCTCCATAAGAGCGACCGTCTTCTTGGCCAGTTCTTCGAGCTGCATAAGGGTAGCTGGTTCTGATCTCATCTCTTTGCGCCGGCGGCCGTACCCCGCGCCCCACTGGTGGTGGCTTCGGGATTGCTGGAAATTAAATAACAATTATTAAAGTTGAACTATAAGAATAAAATGTGGATAGGGAGATGCAATGAGAGTCTTAACATATATTTTTTTTATATCGATATGAAAACATCATTTAGATAAGTATGTTTACTATTTGTACAATCGTTAGGTACCATCGATAGCAATTTGGCTAAGAGTAGGCCTACTGGTACATCGTTTCAACGCATACCCGGAACTTATTGCACAAAGATTTCGTGTCCAAATAAAGTGAAACTAACAATTCTATACTCAAATCAATGAAAACTTGCGTAAGTATATATTCAAGCTAAAGACACCCGTCGAAAACCTACATGGAGTCTGTCACTGCCCCTCTCCCCTACCGCCCTCGCCAGCGGTTCCTCGGGGTTCGGTAATTTCACCATGGTATATTACTACTAGCGTCACGATTTGAATTCGACACAACACTGCATATCAATGAAGGCATGCGCCGAATTATATATTATTTATCTCCACCGTTGCTAATGAGCCTCATTAACAAATACGATGTAAATAAAATTGTGCTAGGTAGTTGCAAATTGTTAATGTCAAAGACGATTAGACGAAGTAATTATCTAACTATAATTACCGATAGGATATGGGATTATTGTTTGTTCCTATTCATTACCCATTCGTTTGTTTCTATCCCCAAGCTTGTGGAAAAGCTGGAAAAGGTTGGAATAAGAGGCACTCCATTAGACATTTTTTTCTTCTTTAAAGACTATCTTTCCAATCGCACGCAAACAGTCAAAATTGGTTCTCTCGTTAGCCAGTCCGCTAATATAACTTTTGGTGTCCCACAAGGGTAGTGTTCTGGGACCAACCTTGTTTTTGGTATAGATCAATAGCTTATGTAACATACCTAACACTCGCCCACGGATCTGCATTTTCTTATGCTGATGATACAGCTATTGTTTTAACAGGCCCCTCATGAAATGAAGTTCAAAGATCTGCAGAGATAGGCCTATCCAAGGTGGATATGTGGCTTAAAATAGATACACTTACACTTAACACAATTAAAACAAATTATATTTGTTTTACGAAATATGACAGTACTCAGCCACATAGCGACTTTCAAATAAAAATCCACTCTTGCAACCATGCTCAAAGTGACTGTAACTGCCCCATAATCAACAAAGTAGCAACGACTAAGTACCTTGGAGTTGTGATGGACCAGTGATTGTCATGGTATAACCGAATTGAAACTGTTTGTGGTAGGCTTAGAAAAATTACCTGGATTTTTAAAACACTGCGACACGCTGGCCCCATCTAAACTTCTTCTAAAAATCTATATTGCTCTGGGTCAGTCTCTCATTTCTTACTGTCTTCCTATATGGGGTGGAGCTTGTAAATCTAGGTTTATTGAAATCGAAAGAACTCAGCGATCATTATTAAAAGTTGCCTTACATAGATAGTAACTTACTAACAGTTAGGAAATTGTACATTTTGCGAACAGCTCTCTTCACTCACAAAAACTTGCATTACAACCCAACGCTGCTAAGTAGAAGAAGGAATCACAACGATGCGTTGCACCAATTTTTTCGACAAAATCAGTATTTGCCACACGTCAACTACAAAAACTATCTTCTGTAATATACAACAAACTTAATAAAGAACTTCAATTGTACCCTAAATTAACCTATGAATGCAAAAAAAATATTATCACTTGGATTAAGTACCTAAATTATGAGGAGACTGAGCAGTTGTTAGTACCCTTATAAACACACACACACACACACATATATACACGCGCACATACACACACGCACACACACACACACACACACACACACACACACACACACACACACACACACACACACACACACACACACACACACACACACAATGTGTATATTTCTTTGATTGTGTAAAAATATTTAAATTGTTTACTTTCAGACAATTTTTTATTAATATTTTTCTCTATTATCTTAGTTGTTCCTAATTTACACGTAACGTAATATATGCTCTAGAAGAGCGGGGTCTCCTGGCACAGGTATATTTTTACTTAAAAGGAGAATTCAGCCATGGATGTGATATTATGTAAGCAGAAACAAATAAAGATATTTTCTATTTATATTCTATTCTATTTCTATTTCTATTACCTCTAATCCTGGTAATGATCGTCAGTAAACGAGGGACAGAACGAGTTGTTGAAACCCATGACCAACATTATTGACGATGGACGACGAGGTTAGAATAATTTCCGGTTAGGGTAAATATTTACGTATGATGTAATTGTAGAGAATTTGATGTTTTTTATGAACATTAATATAAGTAAATGTATTTATCTATACGAGAATGTTTATCGTGGCCCCCTTGTATAAGCCTAAAGTTTAGTTTGGGACCTTAATTTATGTGAGATTTTCCCCTGATAATTGTTTATTTATTTATTTCATGAGGATACACTCCATATTTTTACAATGTGTGTTCAAGGACCTACTTGGTACCATTTGGATTCTATAATCAAGTAGGTAGTAAGTTTTTGAAAAGATATTGTCATTAGTAAATAGTGTGATCGATTGATAAATAATATTGAGAATTGGTTAAACCGAAACCACTTGGAGGCATTGACCTAAATAACATACACTTCGCATTATTAGTTTCATTCGGTATAGTGTTCTAATTTATTAGGTAATAGCAAATTAAAAACTAAAATAATAACGTCATCCATGAACCATCCGGTTCGGTTCTTAACGACATAACCACTTATTTTGATACAAAAGTTACAAGAAATATATTGTTGTATTTTAGGTACTTATACTTTTACTTAGGTACTTAAAGTGGTTATTTACGTGAAAGATATTTTTCTCTTGACACTCCTATGAACGATTTAATTTGATTTGATCTTTATGAATAAGAATTTGATTCGATTCTTTAAAACAATGTTGTATATACGATACCGTCTGTATCATGTACAAGTCAATCACATACAGATACAGAGGGCCCAGACAAGATGCACTACGCTAGCTAGCGTTTCTCTTCGTTTAGTTTTTAAACCAATCGCGTCACAGGTAGATGACGTGATACGAAAAGTCACGTGATGTGCCAGTGACGCGATTGGTTTAAAAACTAAACGAATAGAAACGATAGTTAGCGCAATGCATCTTGTCTGGGCCCTCAGATATAGTTGGAAGCATTTGTCATTTTTCAAGAAATGGAGGAAAAACGAAAAGCTGCCGCACCAAAGTGTCGCTATTCGTCATCTCGGCCGACTGACAAATCGCCGCCGCGTGCGAGCAGGCGCGCGCCTCCTGCCTGACGCCATAAATAAGCACTAGGTATAAAAATATTGAATTAACTAGTATTCGGTCTGAACCCCATGCCAAAATTGAAAAATATCCGTGGGCTTTAGATCGCATTACCATCAGCCCCCTTTTTCACCATCCATATAGGTACTCGTAATACTTAATAGGTGACTGGTGACAATTCGGTATACATTGCAAAGTTAACAAGTTTTACATCTATCCTGATTCGTAACCGCTGCACAATGTATACTGAAATGTCACCTGTCACCTGTCATTGTCGGCATGGTAAAATACGGACTTGGTGGCCCGTGTACTCGTTTGGTTCTTATTCTTACTCATGCAAATCTCAACGTTCTGAGATTTTTTTAAAGTTTAAATCGTTTAAATTTCTTCTTTGCCGCCAACGCAAAGGCAATGCCTCGAGCTCGAAGTTACAAAAGTTCAAAGTTGACCAATTTTAATCGATCGCTCATCTAAAATAGTATTTTTCAAAAATTATCGATATCGTTCTTAAATTACAGATTGAACGCATTTCCTTTTTCGCAAGAGAACACAAAGATGGATTTAGCCGCAAAGAGGTTGCATTACACCAGCCCTCAGATAATCCGGATGAAGCCAGCAATTAAAATACTTATCCCGTCGGTATCCCACACGGCGACAAATAGCGGGGATTCGGGGTCTCGGGACAATCGAACTTTGTATCCGTTAACTATTTATGCAAGGGCTAACATGATATAGCCTCTCTACCGTCCTTGTTAAGTATTACTTTATCTTCTTCTCCAGTACGGCATCGGGAAAATCGGGCGTCTTAGGTAGATCAGTTAACTGTCATAAATTCAATCAGTGAAACAAAATTCTTTAACCTAGTTTGGCCATTTTATTGATTCTATGCTAAACCATAGAAATGGTCCATGTTTAATCCGTTTTATTTCTGACTGACTGAATAAAAAAGTGATCATCTACGTACGCACTCTGTTTTTTTTTACTCAAATGTTGCCCCCCTCCAACCTGCTAAAATTGTTTTATAAAAGATTCAGTGATCCAAGTAAAATGAACATAAAGCAGTCTCCAATAACGTGGCTCGACCGTTGACCGTGACTCTTTACCGCAAATTAAATAATCGTGAAATTTAATCGAGTAAAGCTTTGAAACAGAACCAATTAACCGCTCTGAGTTTTCTAGTGCGGAGTTAAAATGGATTAGTAGATTGAGTTAAAGTCGAATTTATAGCCCAACCCAATCCCAAATTATGTTGCATGAGACAAAAACGCTCAATAGCAACCCCTGTTTAATCCATAAGTTTCGAATTAACGAAACTTTTTGGTTTAAAATTATTAAGGTACAAACAAAAGTGAATTTTATAATTATGTGTGTAGTCTATGCAATTATATTTAATTTGGTTAAATTTGGCATATTTCGTTCTTATGTAGTATGTGGTAAATGACTTGCATTATGAATTGGTGTCCTTCAAAAGTAGTATTAATTGGTTGGTACTGCGGAAGCTGGACGGTCCATCGTCCACCAGGTCCTGCCTGACTCCTTGGTCTCGACTAGGGTCAAGAATAAACCCATTTTATAAAATGAAAACGTACATCCGTGTTCTGAAAATTAGAAATGAGAATTTCAAAAAAATGCGCGAGAAAAACAAGCAAGTTTTACGAGTACTTCGCCCAGTTCGATAAATTTAATGATAGATACAATGTTGTTCTATCGGTTTCTTGTAACTTAGAGGGATAGTTAGCAAAGTGGGTTTAAAGCTGTTTACTTTACAAGTTGGTTATCAGGGGCCAAAGTAAAATATTGACGCTGTCCGGAAGCTCGCCATGACAATGCCGTGGCTGCCTAATGAATTTCCGCCCTAACAAGTTTATTTAAGTTGGAGGTGATTAATGGCCGACTGGCTTTACGTGTAACAAGGTGACCGGTTTGATTCCAGGTTGCGATAAGAAAAGGCTCAAGAGTTTTGTGGAAACAATTGACCTGCCCAGCTTTAACCAATTTAACAATAGATTATGATTATGGCGTAGTTTAACCTATAAATAGCGTAAAATACCGCCTACTTTCAAATATTTTTATTCATTACTAGTGACCCAGCGTTTATATGAGTTTTCTGTAACACACGTACATAAACTATTTATTAAAAAGTCCCTATGGTCACACTCATTAAGTACGAGTACCAGCTCGATAGAACCATCGTATTACTATTATTGTCATCAATGTAATTATAAATTTCTAACAGAGGTTTGTAGGTCAAATTCGACTTCCATAATTTGTTAATGCACAGTTAGCAGCAGAATTAGGTAGACAGTCAAGGAGCTCAAAATTACCTAATACGTCAGAAGCTAGAACACTCATAGGCGACGACGACTACTCACTCGTCAAAACCAAACTTCAAAGTTTTGGAACATCGACTTAAAGTCGCTTGTCCTGGGTTTTTCATCATCATCATCATCATCTTTAAAGCCGTACCTATTGGGTAAACACTAACAGCCCTATTATATGAATCCCACTGATAATTAGCCATCAAGACCTTTATTTCAAGTTAATACATGTGACAGTTTACAAATCACTAGAATCATCTCACCCTTTAACCTAACGCCAAACAGCAGTGTTCGCATTGTTGTGTCCCGGCGTGAGTATAATACAACCGGTGAAATTACTAGCATAGAGGCATTTCATCTTGATTCACAGGGCTGGCCATGCATTTGGTGTCTAAGGGCCGTATTAACAAACTCATCTTGGCTATGAGGCCCGTAACAAGATACGTCAAAGTAAACGTCAAACCATAGAACACTGTCATTTTTGACGCATCTCGAGACGAGCGTTAGAGTTGAGATTGGTTTATTAATACCGTCTCAGCCAAGATGAGTTTATTAATACGTTCCTAAGGATTGCAGTCTTGATACTGTATTTACGATCAGGCAGGTGGCCTGTGTACGCGCGTGCCTTCTCCTTGTCATAAAAATAGTAGGTGCCAATAGTACTAAGTACCTACTACTACGACCACTACTACTAAAACTATTACTACTAGTAGTAGTATTTTAGATGTCAATAAGTAATTAGGTGTTTTGTCCTAGTTCAGTATTTATTGGTAAACTGGTACATAGAATTAAAATAAGTACTTACCTAAAACTATCACGATTCTTTGGCAAAGTTAACCAAAGGAAGTCCATTAAATAAATCGCAACGATTAAATAAAGAAAGTTGTAGGTATTTTACTAGTAAGCAGATAGTTATTTATTAGCCTTGACTTGTGAGTGATTACCTAATTCAAATATGTAAAGTTATGCCTCTATTATAGGTTTGATTACCTATCCAACGAGGTATTTAATATATACACCACAACACATACTTAGAATAATCGTGTAAAAACACAAAGTTCCTTACCAAAGGCGATGCTACATTGTTGATATTGAGATTGCAATCTTGTAGCCTTACCATGAGTTACAATTACCATACTCGCTAGCTCTGTCTCTCACAGAGTTGTTATAGAGTGCGAGGGACAGAGCCTTCGGCTCGCTAGCGAGTACGGTAATTGTAACCCATGGTAAGGGTGCTGTTTGTATTTGGGCGCAGGCGCAGACAGCCGCTCCGCTCCGCACATCAATCAGCGTCGCTTCAGCGGACACTTTGCTTTATCGACGTCGTGAGAATTAACGAACACTTATATACTTAAGTCATATTAGTCTTAAAGCTGTGGATCACAGTTTACACTACACGGCTTCTTAATACCGAAAGCAATAAACAGAAGAGAAAAGATCGTGGCAACAAATTCTGCAAACGTACACTCGGCGTCAAAAAGATCGCAACTTTCGTAAAATTCGTTTCAAGCGATTATTACTCCTAAGATACTTACTGTATCTTAGGAAAAAGAAAAGAAAAGGAAAGAGAAGAAAAGGAATTTTAGAAAAGTTGCGATTTTTTTGACGCCGAGTACCTATATTATACGATAAACAACATTCTTAGTAAGGGCCACTTGCACGAAAAGTTTAACCCTGGGTTAAGGCACTAACTCGAGTTAAAATGACCTTTGTCGTATGAATCTGACGTTCACTAACCCGAGTTAGGGCCACTTGCACGAAAAGTTTAACCCTGGGTTAAGGCACTAACTCGAGTTAAAATGACAGTTGTCGTATGAATCTGACGTTTAATAACTCGAGTTAGGCGGACTTGCGCGGACCAGAGTTAGCCCTTAACCCAGAGTTAAGCGTCTACTTTTGTACGTGGTTTGCCGCCTAACCTCGGGTTAAGACGCTAACTCTAGTCCACGCAAGTGGGCGTTAGCGCCTTAAGTCTTAACCCAGGGTTAAATTCAGCGTGCAAGTGGCCCTTAGGCCCACTTGCGTGGACCAGAGTTAGCGTCTTAACCCGAGGTTAGGCGGCAAACCAAGTACAAAAGTAGACGCTTAACTCTGGGTTAAGGGCTAACTCCGGTCCGCGCAAGTCCGCGTTAGTGTCTTAACCCAGGGTTAAATTTTTCGTGCAAGTGGCCCTAAGTTTCTTAAGATAGGTAACCTTAAGCAACAAATTTCAACACTTAATTTCATTATTGTTGCTGGTTTTTTATTCAGGCCATGGGCTACCTGTCTGCCAAATTTTATTAAAATCCTTATACTTTCCTCATTGTTTTAGCGTGATTAAAAGACCCGAGAATATCCTCAAAAAAGTGTCAAATTCTATTATATACAATTAGTTGTAAGTTATTAAGTTATTGTGTCTCCTGTCATATAATTAATCCCTGTCAATAAATTTTCACTCTTTAATTCTAACTGAAATCTGTAATTCCATTCCATGTTAATGATTGTCTAAATAAAGAATTGTTGTTCTTATTTTTAACTTGCGACCCGCCCTCGCTTCGCTTCGGTTTATGTAAGTGTCTATGACACCCATGAGTAAACCTGAATGTATTTTACATTTTCGTAAAATATCTAACAGATGATGCAAAACCGAAGCAAAATCCGTTGCGTGGTTAAGGAGGAGTAAGCGGATATATAGACCGACAGAAAGACAGACAGACCCGGAAAGCGACTTGGTTTTATACTATGTAGAGAAGAGAAGTGATATAAATGTAAAAATTATACAAAGTGAAAGTAGGATTAGAGAGTAGGCGCTAGGATATTAGTAGGATACCTACTAAGTAGGAACGATGGGATGGGATAGGATGGGAAGTAGAATGTTAACCCAATAAAGTAACTAAGTACTTGTTATGACTACTCCATGGTAATACGGTACCCGCTATTTAATTTGAATATTGCTGCTAATTAGAAATTAAAGCAGTAGTTTGAAATAACATTCCAATAAACAATACATTACCCAGGAAGTTGATTCATTAGTGCGTTATAGGGCATTTCGTTTTAGTAATTCCCGTCTAATGATATTTTCTAATGACTTCGAAAGCAACAACCCTAAAACTAATACCAAATGACATTTCAAAAACATTTCTCATTAAAATTGTATTGTGTCGTAATTTTTTATAAAGTTCGACTATTTACCAAACTTTTTGTTTAGTACTATAAAGTATCTAAAAAAAAATATTATTCCATACACAGCTCGTAGCCGGAATTGTCTGGTCCATATCACAAACCGGTTCTAATGACGTACCAATTAATACTATTACCCTCAAAGCAAAATTAATTGCTGACAATACAGATTCCACCCTTTATTAATTAGTTCATTATTTTTAAATACGTTTAGCAAAAATCCCTTAATGTATTTACTCTCCCGGAGCCTGTTGGGTAATCATAATTTTCTGATCACTCCACTGACTTTAATAAAGTTGCGAACTTGTTTAATTAAACGTTTATGCTTCGTGAAAGAAAGCCGTTACAGTAAATTTAAATCCTGATTACTTCATTTCTCATTTCATCAAGAATTTGATATTTTTAGAAAATGACGATCTCTTCGACTTCAAGACGCACCCCAAACTACAAGCCAACGAAACTTTTAAAAGTCAATTAAATTCAAGTCAATTAAAGAGCGCAAAATATTTGTTCCTGAGTCATGGATGTTTTCTATGTATTTAAGTATATATTTCTCTATATAAGTATTTAGATCGTTGTCTAGTACCCATAGTACAAGCCTAGTGCTTAGTTTGGGACTAGGTTAATTTGGTGTGACATTGTCCCCTGATATTTATTATTATTATTATTATTATGTATGTCTTTACCAATCACGGAACTATGGGAGTCCCGGACCTTTGGAAGGCGTACATGGAGCCGAAGCCAACACGCAGAGGCCCTTTAGACAAGTTTAATTTAGTAAAGTGATGGGATACCAACCGGCGATTGTCCCTGAGTTCAAACTATAGAGGTATGCTCCCACGGACAACCACCGATTAGAAGAGACTATTTAAGAAGGATGGGAACATTAATAATAAGTTCTATGAATGAACTGATATGGATTGGTGACCTAGGCTATTGATGAAACTACGGCGCCTGCCTGGCCAATGCTAATTACTTTGGTTGAAATGGCAGGCGGTGACTCGCCAACACAATGGAATGGGCCTCCCGAAATAGCCGCATATATATAGCAGCAGGGAGGCAACATTATTATTATTATTATTATTATTAAGTATAAGAGAGACTCTCTCTGAGAGAGAGAGAGAGAGACCGAAAACAATCTTTTTCAATTCTCATGCTCTTAAAATCTTGCTTTATTTAGTCTCTACACATTTATTTCGGAAACTCCTAAACAGCCAATCATGGTGTCTGTGAATGGAGGATTGTCGCCATTTTCAGTGATTGTGTATGGACCATTTTTTGAGCGTGGGAATAACCTCAAAAGGACAACTGCGCAAAAATATAAAAAATAACGATTTAATTTCGTGAAATACGATTAATGATTACGAACATGAATCTATTTAATTATATTAAGGATAAATCATTTTATTATACATGGTCCATTTAGTTTTAAAATAGTTTTCAAGTTTGAATCTGTTGGCTAAAAATGCAAGCATTTAAAGCGTCATTTTACAACAATAAAAAAACCGCGGATTTTTTTTGTAAGAAACTTTATTATAATCAATATTGTAATTTTGTATATACATATAGAACGTCGTTTAATCCTCGCATTCAAAGTGAAAAGTAGAGTGTTTAACGCGAGACTAAACAACCATAATGACACTCGAACTATAGCCACCCGCTCTCCGCTTGGGTGGCTAAACATCTCGTGTCATTGTGGCTTGTTTTAGTCCCTTGTTGAACAATCTACTAATAATTTAATATAACTCTTCTTATTCATTAAGTGCAGTCGACGAGGTAGTGACCGACGGAGCATCATTATTTTATAGTGGCATTACCACATTATTATACACATCGGGCTGCGATTAGGTCAAAATTGTATTTATGTTGTCAATTGAATACCACTCCAAGCGCTCTGATTTTCCCTAAAGTATTTTATAATACTTAAGTGTTATTTATGACTGGACTATCATAAATAACACTTAAGCTCTTCGTGTCGCTTGAAAGAACGGGGTAGGTACTTTGCGTCAAATTCAGTGGTTCTGATTTTGAACTCTCAAAAAAGTTCGAAGTTTTCGCGGTTTTTTAGTTTTTCGACCAAGTTGCGTTCGGCGTTCGAGGTCACAAACTTGGATTATTCATTGAGCCAACATCCAAGTCTGCAAAATATCAGAACTTCCGGATTTGAAGCAAAATCAAAATCAATATAATTTATTGTTTAACTGTAGGTACAGTATCCCAACGAAAATGTTAAGTAGGTACTTTAGTGCACTGTCACTTCAAACTGAACATCAAATGACAAGTATGACAATAGCAATGGCAGTCACAATGACAAGGTTCTAAGTATGCTCAACATTTTTATTGAGTGACTGTACATATGAAAGATGATAAAAAATATTGTACAAAGTTACCGGATCGTGAAGGTAAGTCAAAGTGTTGATGTTTATTGATTTTAAAAAGTGTGGAAGCAGGAACCTACATAGTGGCAGTAAAGCGCAGAGGTAGTAATACTACCCATAGTTAGTTATATAATCAAAGTTACCATTCAGTAAATAGCCCTTTATAATATAACGTCCCATGCTACTTATGGAACATATGACTCGCGAAAATATTTTTCATCGCATCACGGCAGATGTTACCTTCACGGGAGACTGCAGGGAAAACGGAATCGACGTCACACGTCCAATATATGGGTAATGACTCTGCACATCCTTTTCCAGCGATGCTGATAAGCTTCATGACTACGTAAGTTTAAAAAAAGTAGGTCACATCATTTTACTCTAGGAGTATTCACCCGTAAAAAGTATGCATGAAACTTCGCGTGCTTTTTAGGCTTTTACACGTCATAGGAGGCATGACTTTCCGGACTGGGACCTATAAATTAAAAAAATATGCGTAAATAATTTGACTTACACGGTTTTGGAGTCAGATACCTAAGTAGTTTTAGTAGGTACACAATTCATAGACAAATCCCAAAGACATAGATATTATAAAATTATAAAACAAGATTGGCTGGTATCTGGTGGGTGATTCTCGTGAACAACTCGTTCTTGAATTCGACGCATCAAATATTAACCGGCGAATTGAAATTGAAAATACCCGCTTTACCTGGCGCGGGAGTGAGCCCATATGACTTCACGCACTCGGACGACCGTTGGACGGAGGGCCGTTTCTAGGAGAATAACACCTATATACTACGTGAAGGGTTAATTTAACACTGCTTAAGATAAGCTCGAGGTTTTAGACACGGCATGTTTTCTGTAAGAGGTTAGGTACTGAAGGATGCGAATCAAACGGCTATTCTGGACGCAGAATCATATTAGATTATTTAGACTAATCACTATCCTAAAATGAATGAATTAAATACAAACAATAACCAATAAGCACAACCTACAATCTAGCTGTTACCTGCGACTTAGTCCGCGTAGAAATTAACGGGTTTGATCTATATCTCCACACCAAATGATATCAAAATCGGTTCAGCGGTTTAGCCATGAAAGCGTAATAAATAGGCAGGCCAGGTAACTTTCACATTTATAACATTAAAAGATATTGGATTTTTTTTATCGGAACACATATAGAAACCAAATGTAGTCCGTATAAACTATTTTCGAATACAATTGGTCAGGGACAAATAATGTTAACGGTTGACACGACAAACATAATACCTCTTAATGTTCTCCTAACCTTCATGCACGCAGTCATCATAAAAACCACTGAAAATACGTGGCAGAAATTCTAAAAAAAGAAATATTTTTAACCTGGGGTCCTATTCTACATTGCTTTTATTAACTTGATAGCAAAGGCGACCGAGATAAAAACAATAACAAAGCCTAAAAATAAAAACAATGTAAAGAAGTTTAATAAAAAGCCAGCTTTAAGCCCGATTTTATTTCTTTATACTGTCGTCGATATATGTATGTTAATGATAACCTCAAACCGTTTAGACTGCAAAGCGTGCCAAGGAAATAGACATACCTACATATTACATA
The DNA here is from genome assembly GCA_963966035.1 of Acleris laterana. Lineage (NCBI taxonomy): Eukaryota > Metazoa > Arthropoda > Insecta > Lepidoptera > Tortricidae > Acleris > Acleris laterana. The sequence goes on from OZ014440.1 coordinate 13,010,096, forward strand.
CATATACATTCGAAAAACATAACCGTCCTTCCTGCGCATTCTGGTAATAAGGCCCCTAACTAAGAAGTTAAGTAAAAAGTAAAAGACACATTGTCGACGGTAACCACGAATGTTGCAAGTGAAAAACAAATTAAACTAGGTATAGTCTCGATAAGAAAAGGTTCGTCACTTTTGGACCTTACGCGCGTTGAAATACAGTTGAAAAGTGACGAACCTTTTTTGACTGTGACTATACCTACTAGCAGCAACAAAAGGGCATTAAATAAGCGATCGGTAGGTAAAGGTTAATGAGCGAGCTAACGCGGTGCCTGCTTACGCGACGGTTAGTTTATGGCCTATGGAATAAAACATTAACGACTGGTAACATCGACCAAAAAGGCACTTTCCGCCGCATTGCTTTACACATTCAGTGTTTAAGGAGATTATGAAGCTAAATTTTCCATACAAAATGTTATAACGTTTCTCTCCGCAAGCCAGTCCGATTTTTACGAGTTTTGAGTAGGGAATGCAATTTAACCGGTTATTAACCGTTTTAGTATGCAAATAACCGGTTATAACCGGTTATAACCGGTTATTTGCATTCCCTAGTTTTGAGTATGTTTGAGATACGTACCTACTATGAAAAACAAGGTCTGTACGTTTTCCTTTCCAATAAAAAAATATCTGGGAAATAATCATATAAAAATAAAAAAGAATCGTAGTTTTTCATAATAACTACAATCGTGGAAATCGGACTTGATTTAGGGGGATAGAAAGTTATCACCCGGAGTTAAATTTGTAGATTTCAGTGTTGTTTCATAATCCTTTTAATATCGGGTATTTTGAATAGAAATCAAGGAGAAAGACATTTTACACAGAGATATTTAATGCCAAGTATATACCTACTTTTCTTGAACTGCCAGCCTATTAAGATAGAATCTAAGGTAGGTATATAAAAAAGTAGTATTTCCAAATCACCAAGTTGCCAAGTGTAAAGACAACTTATCTACACTATTAATTACTTTTTCTACTCCTGTACTTTTATTAGTCTTTTACATAGTCACGAACACTATTATAAGAACATAGATAATATGACTTCAGAAAAGTCTATAACTCTATTCCCCATAACAGCACTCGGTGTCGTAAAGTCGCCCTAACGATACGCCACAGATTACTAAGTGTAGCCTGTTAATCATATTTTAACGATTGTGAAATAGGGACTATAAAACACCTAATGTTTTGAGAAATGATTTCAGTTATCTGATTGGTCGATTTTAAAATAGCTGTATTCTGATTGGTTGATACGAATTACAAAGTTTTTTTAAAAGATTTAAATTAGTTAAAGAGAAACACGTACCTAAAAGAACCTATCGTTCCGTTTGACAGTCGATGTGTATTGTGATTGGTGGATTTAATTTAGTGAAGTATTCTGATTGGTCAAATTAAAATGTTTTGGAATTGTAAATAATTCTTTTTTCCATTCCGTCAATTTAAAAACAAAGTAAACCATAGACACATATTTTGTCATTTTCTTGTTTCCCGCTCGTTTGTTGTTCTTTACTTCGTTCGTTCGTTTGTAAGTTTTTTCGCTTAATTTTGCATTTCATTTGAAACCTAGTCGTAGAAAAAGTATTGTATGCAACGGTGTATAACTAAGTCAAAAAACACTCGTGGCGCTTTCCTTTACGATGTTCGCCTTCGGCTCACATCGTAACTCACGCCACTCATATATTTTGACCTCTCTTATACAACTATTGCATAAACTACTATTATAATAAATCGGGTTCTTACCAGGGCCGAACCGTGAGTTTAGGGGGTCCTGGACTAATACTACTTAGGGGCATATACTAATAAGGGGGTTTTTTGCATTATCATCCATCATCTATTTTGGACGGCGACTTGACAGCTGGGGGCCCCTTGAATCCACGGGGCCCCGCGCTGAAGCCCAAAAATCAATATGGTAGATCCGGCCCTGGTTCTTACAGCAGGCGGGTCGGATTAATTTAGGTACTTACCAGGTCCCAATAGATATATAAATGTGTCATAATCAAAACTGGCTCACAATAATTTTCATAGAGTACAAAATAATGTTTATAGGCTACAAAAAACCTACTAAAGAAGTAGTAGTACTTAGTAGTAGTAGTACATTCAACAACTGTGTCACATCGGTGACACCAAACCGGCGTCTACCCCACTGCACTGTTTGTAAATAAACATGCCCACAATTCGAAGTTACCTTAAAGCACTCACAAGTGCCAAAAACTCTATAACGAGCCCATACTATACGGAATTCCGGTGGGCTGGCACTGAACGTGGTAATAACGTTAAAGCAATGAACACGGGTCACTGTTCGAATACAAGTACCATTATAATTTTGTAAACCTAACAGTATATTTAAACTCTTTATTTCACTTAAAACCAAATACAGTTAGGTACGTACACAAACTTAGGATTAACGTGTACAAGTGCGAACTTATCCCTTTAAGAGATCTCGTCCAGTTAACCTTCTATGATTATGATTTAGGAAACTACGAGTTTCGGCAAGATTTGCACGAAAAGTAAATAAACCAATATTATATTCTACCTAAATAACCATAATAAACTATACTTATAAGTAAACATCATATACCTAGGGTCTAGTTTGACGTGAAGATATTAGCCAGCAAAGACTATCTTACCCATTCACCCTCCGCTTTAGGCAGTGATAATATACTGATTGTACCTAGCAGAGTCATAAATTACATTCCAAAATAATGTCAATCCCGTGGAATGGGCGTGGACATAGTCGACAATAGTTGCATGTATCATGGTGTCACTTCCACCGAACATGCTAGTGGCAGAGACATGTCGGCGCTATTTTCCAGCTAATGATTTAATTATAGCCAGGAATGTACATGACAATGGACGCCGCGCTATATTACACTAGCCACGGAATCCCGAAAATTGGGACAGTGTTTTTGTCTAAGAGGCATAGGTACATAATTGTACAAAGCTAAAGGTACCTAGGTAGTTTTCAGCAAGCATTATTATTTATTACACAACACAAGCGTCGTATCTACTTATATTTAAAAAAATCTTATAATCAATAGATCTAAGTCCGATTATTAACTACCGGTATTTAAATTTAAAAAATAGTAGATACCGTATTTAAATAATCTTTATTAATCCCGTTTTATCCCAGTGTAAAATATTCAGTCTCAATTAACCTGGGAGTACCTAATCAATTAAAATTCAATACAAGATGTAGGTAGATACTACGCTTAACAACCAATCGACCTATTTCAACCACGTCATAAAAAAATACGCTTAAATAAATCCTTTACCTGTTTTACAGTGACCTAGAAATCCATAGCTACAGCTACAGGGAGAGCTTAGAAATTAATAATTAAATTACTAGAATTTAAGTCTACTGAATTGAAGTAACTAGTTGAACAGAATAAAAGCCAGGACCCATCAAAATCGAAGTTTAAACTAAGCTCCGTCTCTTTACCTCACTTTAGCCGCGAATGACGAGAGAAAGGGATGCAGAAGCAAATGGTTCGCAGCTACCGCTTGTTCGAGTAAACACTAATAGTTCCGAGAGTGGGGCAAGTTGTTGCGATCGTATCAACTTGCGCCCCACGGGACCCCGTTCAATCAACCACTTCTATTAACTTCGCGTCGTAACTCTTTGCCAGTATTTTTCTTCTCGGCTAATCACTTAGTTTTCCTTACAAGGCATTGCTGGAAAATTAAAATACATCGCTACCCGAAGCACGAAATTTTACGTTTTATCGAGTAATTAAGTGGTAAGGTTAATGAATCCGAATGAGAAAATGTGTATGGACATTGGTAAATGCGCCTCGTGTCCGTATTTAGTAGGTAGCATTTGACACCAAGTAAAGTAAAGTAGAGTCTGATCATTAACTCAGCTTTTTATTAAATTCATCACATTTCTCTCCTAGGTGTATAAATTATTTAGCGAGAGTAGTACTGCGACACTACTAAGTACTTCTATTTACGAGAAGCCGTTTGTCGGGTGATTTTGTATTTTTCCGGGAGTCTGGATATCATTCGAAATATCGAGATAATCCAGACGAATCCCGACTATCTGGCAACCCTTTGCAACCGATGGCCGTTGGGGCAGAAAGGTTCTAGAGTGGCGACCACATACCGAATGGTGTGTGCAACGTGTACGTTAGCAGGCCTTTCACGAAGACAACCGCTCGCTGCTTGGTGCTGGATACGAGTAGCCAAAACTTGCCGGACTACATATACGTACGAAATATTATTATCACCATATTATTGTCAATTATTGACAGATTTATTTGTTTACATTTACAACGCATCGTATGTACCTACCTACCTGTGGGCGAAAAATACGATTCTTGAAGGAATCATCTTGACAAGAACAAAAAGTAAGAGGTAATTATAAAAGTGTTTTTACCTAATTTCTCAAAAAAATTGGTTAGGTACAGAATTATCAATTTTTTTTTAGAGTTGTTGGTAATTCTGTAGCTCTGCCTTCTCCACTCTGGGAATGATGGCGTGAGTTTATGAACGTACTTATTGAGTACCTATGTAAGTATTGAGTTCAAGTCCACAGTAATGGAAGTAAATAAATGTACCTCTGTTGCTGACGATAGGTACTTAAATTCAGATAGGAAAAAACAAAATTGTTTAAATAGGAAAAAAACATTTGCAAAAAAGATCATGTTGACAATCGTCTTTTTACGTCAAGCTACCCGTATTGTTAGCCAACCTTAACTTAAACGACTTTGTCTTTTTCCGTAACATTAGGAAAGAGGAAGTAGAGACGTCTTTTGTCAATCCGTTTCCGTAATCTGGGGATGATAAATGGTTATCCCTCTTTCGAGCCTAACAAATGTTGCTTTAAAAATCCGTAGATTATCAAGTGCGTGAGTGAGTTGGATCAGACCCGTTACGTAGACGAAGGGTAAGGTATTAGGGTTCTCCAGTTTTTTTATGTAAAAAAGGAGGCAGAGCAAGCGGTTTAAATTTAATGAACAAATTCTATTTATAGCTAAGAGATTTTTTAATAGGAGCTTAGATAAGGTCTAGTCATCTGGTTGACACAGACGACATCACACTATCTAATTTTGAAATCATGATCGATATGGAATGTCTATGGGTTGCCTTACTGGTGGAATACTTTTTGTATAAGTAAAATGAGACTATTTTTTATTTGATCGTCGTGGGATCCTTGAGGAAGGTTTATGTCCAACAGTGGACGTCTTTCGGCGACTTATAAATATTACTTAAGTACTTAGCTACCTACTTATTTTATTATCCTAAGGCCCCGATTAAATTAGTTCGGTGACCGAAGGCGTCGGCTGCATTCGGTTTAACAGGAATCCTTAGTTATCTACTATAAAACCTATAAAAACAGTGTTCTGGCAGCAATCGAATACGATCGAACCGAACTCCCCATACCACAACAACTTTGAGAAAGTATCATACATTCACAAAAGTATGCTGACTAACGCCATCTATCGCTAATTTATTGTTATAAACATCGACACTTTTTTCCAGATGTTGCCACGCCGTTTGTAATGATTTTCGGATTTAACAGGTGTGTTTATTTTTTGAATGTTTTATCGCTTAGATTCAATAATTTATAGTTTGTAATTACTTGCGTTTAAATTTTATGGTTTTTAGATCAAAATAATATTTAACGTAGGTAGGGTAACAGCACCAGTGGCCAGCCAGGCACCAGTGGTCAGCCCTTTGCGTCGTTTATTGGTCATAAATATCGCTACAATTAGAATAAACGAATCTCGTGTACTTAAATAGATACTTTGAGTCCTCATTGGTTAATATGTCACGCGATAGGTGTGGCAGGGGATCAGGGGGGAGAAATAAACTCGTTCATACAGGTGACGGCGGTTGAAAAGAGCATTAGTGTCATGTCCGCCATATTTATTACTTCACGTGGTCTTCTCTTAAAAGATAAGAAAAAACATGTTTTATTGTTAAATGTGATAGTCTTTTATGCAATTTGGCTTTATGTATTACTTCAGTATGGAATTATAATAAATTTGAATAAAAATATCGCTGATTTACGTAAATATTGTGGGGGCTGAGCATTGGGTACTACTTTTTTATAAAAGATCCAATGGTCGGCCCCCGGGGCTGGTCACTGGGTTCTAGGATTATTTTTAAAATTCCGAGAAATAGCGGCCAATAGAACCGTTAAATTTAAATTTTCAAATTTAGTAAGGCATGTCCTTTCATATTCTTCAAAAAACCCAGTGGTCAGCCGCATAAAACATTTTATTTTTACGCGGCTGGCCACTGGGTGTTGTAGATCCAGTATTCAGCCCCGATCTAGCTGGGTACAAACGAAGATACTGTTAACTGATCACCCATAGACTTTAATACGTTGCAATAAGGTTTATATTCATTTGTAAGTGTCTTCGCCTGTACTTAAATTGTGGTATTTTTAATTAAGGACGTTGGTATACAACATTTTAGTTTTATCTGAGATAGTTATAAAGTGTATTTAGGTAGTTTGTATCTCAATAATTGAGAAGGTAGGTATGTAGTAGGGGAAGATGGGGTGGCTTCGTACACTTTTTACTCTAAGCCTTGTAAAAAAAAACGAACCACTTTTTCAATACGAGATGAATGCTACTTCATCATCCACTTATTTGGCTATAATCATTTTGTATTTCAGTTTTGATACAAAGCAACTTTGCCAAGATATAATGGTTTTCTCAAAAAATGGGATTTGTACGAATGTACCCCATACGTGGGGTGCCTTCATACACTATTCGTTTTTTCCCAGGATTCATTGGATTGTCAGCTATTTTACCTGTTTTAGTCATCTTTTAGGCATATCTTACTGACCTGGTTTTGTAATTCTAATTATTCTTGATATACATTTTTTTTACTTACAGGGGGTGCATTCGTACGGTATAAAATTGCATGTATTTTGACTGCACGAAGGTACCCCAACCAAAACGATCAGAAAAATAATAAAAATAGAAAATAACCGTAAAAGTTATCCCAAAACTATTGTTTACATATTAATCTCTAGCATCTAATTACCAACTGTATACAAATATTTTTTCTAATTCAAGTAAAACTTATTAGAGACAGACGCATTGAAAGGAGAACCAAAAATTACTTTCAGGTCGCGGAAACACATTTATTTATTTCTGGCGAAATTTGCTGCTGCACTGCCATCACTTTTTGAGGGTAGCCTATGCATATGAGCGGCAGTCACGCATATAAATATGAACGCTTTAGCATGTTGGATAGTCGAGATATGACCACTGTACGAATGCTCCCTTTGTACGAAGCCACCCCATCTTCCCCTACCTATGTAAATAATTTTTGATAAATAATTCTGTTAATGCCGATAAGAGAGGCTAGTAGAACGTTTGGAGTTCCTCGAGGCACACTACAAGATCGGCTTCATCTACGTGTCCCAGTAGGCCCAAGAAAAATGGGCCCGGATTCCGTTTTATTTATTTTATTTTATTCCGGAGAATATTTAGCTGTAAGAAATAAGAGAGACTTAAATAATATCGTTGATTTTGATATAAATAATGCTTATTTTGATCTCATGCTTACTCACAGTTATAAGGGCTGAATACTGGGTTCATCGAGGCTGATTATTGGATTTTAGAGGCTGACCACTGGCAAAAAGTGCCATTTTTTGTTTGAACTTAAATATATATTTTATAAAGAGGAATATTGTGTTTGACCTATGTTGTTTAAAAACTATAGTAAACAATTAATCCAAATATGTGCTACGTTTCATTATCCGACGACTCCTGTAAAAATGCCAGCTGTTCAAACTTCAAAAAGTCGTTATGAGGCTGACCACTGGTGCTGTTACCCTACTCTGTGATCGAGCCATCCGTTCAGCCTTTTCGAGAAGAGAAAACGAAAATCCATACCATAACACATTGGTTAAAATGATCCTCCTGCTTCAGCAGTCGGGTAAAAATTGCCCAACTTACATGATATGGGAGATGGGACGTTCTTTTATAGACATACCCTTTTTTTATTTTAGAACTGGCAACATTAAACTGATGACACATTCATTACTTTACTTTTATAGACATACCCTTATAATCTGTGACTTTACTTTACTGCTCAAAGTTGTAGACGGATTTGTACCTTGTATTCATTGTTTAAACTTCCCAAAATCTGTGTTTGTGACTGTGATTCAACCACTATTAAATGATGTGGGACCCAACTCACGTTCAAGTGACTGTTCAAAGAGCTCGCGGACTTCTTATTAAAGGTAAAAACGGTACCAATAAATGTTTTGTTACCATCGCCCTAGGAAAGGAAAAATTCCAGACATCTGTAAAACACAAAGCTACTGAAAATGTAGAGTGGCTAGAAGAATGCGAGTTGCGTATACCGTCCCAAGGCAACACTGCCGAAATCGTTTTGAAAGTGTACGATGAAGATTTAGTAAAAGATCATTTACTAGGTCAAATATCGATTCCGTTAAAAGACCTCGATGCTTACGAGAGGCCTAGAAACCGGTGGTACACTTTGCAGGGCAAATCTGGGAAAGAGAACGACAAGAATAGAGGAGAGTTGGAGGTCAAAATCGCCTTTACTGTGAAGGAAGGAAGTTTGTCTGACCTCAGTAAAAAAGACAAACATAAAACATCCTTGTCCAGCATTGCCCAGAATGTAGGCGGCAGTCTTATGAGCATTGGCAGTATCGAAAAGCGTAAGGGGCTAAAGAAGTTTGCTAAGAACCTTGGTTCTAAAATGAATCTAACTAAGAAAGACAAAAAGAGTGACTCTTCCTCTCTTAGCGGAAGTATTAGCAATCTCAAAAGTTCTGCATTGTCTTCTCCCGATCATTCTACTCCCAAAACACTACCAGTAGAGGCAGACCCTGGCGTAATTAGCGAAGATGAAGATGAGTTTGCTTTTGATGACTTGTCTCACAAAAGCTCAGGAAGCTCTCTCAATGTCCACACCCTACCCCGAGGGCACAAGTACACTCCTTCCCCAATGAATGCATCTCTTGAAAATCTTGGTGGTGGAGAATTTCTAAGAAGATCAACCAGCAGCAATTTGGCAAACTCTGATAAGTCAGTCCCTGTGCCACAGAAACCAGTACGGCTCAGTCTCGATACATTTACTCCTCCCAAGCCACCATCTCAAAACATTGACAAAGATGATGAATGGTCACAAAAGCTGTATTCCAAAAAACAGTCGCATAGCCAAACAATGATTGACAGAGAAAAGTCTTCAAGTCTTGAGAGAAACAAGAAACTTGACAGCCCTAGCTCATTTAAAGAAAAACCAAGTCCAAAATTCTTTAAAAAATTTGGAAACAACAACAAACCAAAAAAACTACTAGAAGAAAGAATCATTGTTGGTGAAGAAAATATTGTTGAAGAAGATTCTATTAACCCGGCATATGGTAACATCCCCAAAACAGTGTTAAAAAACTTTGAGGGTAAGTCCAAAGAAGACCTTATTGTCATGGTTTATAATTTGCAAAGAGATGTTGAATCAGAGAAAAAGAAAACTAAAGACATGGAAAACTATTTGGATGAGCTACTTTTGAGAGTGATGGAAACAACACCAAGAATTTTACAAAACCCTTACTCCAGAAATAACAGCATGCACATCAGAAATAAGTAACCCATTGAAGGAGCAAATAATATAATTTGCTTGGATGTATATTTCTGTTTACTTATTTGTTGTCATATTTTAGATTTTTGTTTTCATATTGAATAAATTTTATAATGAGAAGTATTCCATAACAATTGTGAGAAATATTTCTGGCATTATTGTTGTCTTATAGTGGAACACTCATTGTTCTTGAGTTTTTCCAATGAGACTAGCTCTTTGGGAAGAGAATGGTGGGTGTTTCTCTAGAATGATAGCCTCATACATAAGTTGAAATCAGCTTTCACTGTGTAAGTAAATGTCTAGATTGCAGGCAAAGCTAATGTTATCTTTGTGCCTTACATGTTTAGAGGTTTGTGATATAAATTAGTTATTGAAAATGCCTTCCTTAGTTTTGAATGTGGTCAATTATTAACATAAGGTAAAACTTATAACAGGTAAATGACAATTATTTTTATAATTCGTGCAAAAATCCATTTTAGTGCCAAACTTACTTTACTGTACTGTACTTCTACAATTATTAACCAAGTCCCCATATAATGTCTGTAATGACAAACTCCTCATGGTTGTAAATAAGGTTTGATTTTTATTACATTTAATTATTATTTAAGTGGAAAATTTGAATTTAGTCCTAAAAGGATGTTTTTAAAGCTAAACTCAGAGGTTTTGTAAATTGATGTCCTAAACATTACTTTTCGAGGATTGCTTGACTAATCAAACTCATTAATGCATTTTGGATCTGATAAGGAAGCACAGATTTTCAGAATCATAATACACTCTTTGTCTTATGCTCTTCATGAACGCAAATATTGATTTTTATAAGGTATGTATAAAATGCTTCTCGATTTGTTGGAATATTTAGGCACAACAGACTAGTAAAACTTACCTAGACAAAATGCATTTTTAAAACGGTTAGTCATCCTCTTTAAAAGCCTAGCCTTAAGAAACGAAATAGACTTAGTAGACTTAAGAATGTAAGACGATTGAATGTTCATGTGCAATATTTGTGTAAGCAAAGCATTATAATTATGTAGGTGCACACAGATGAAAGACTAATATTTAACTAGATCTGAAATATTATTTCAGCATAAGAGGACCAACAAAAATCATTTGTTTACGTTTGTAATGTTATAATAACAAACCTACATACTGACTTTATCTTAAAGGTGTTTTAAGAAACGAGTCTATGATGTTTTTTTTAAATAAAAGTAAACAGTTGCAGTAGCTTTGCTGGCTAACACGTACAAAAGTAATAAGTTTACCATGATTTCCTGTACTACCACTGGTGTCAGTAACAAAAGTTAATTGGCTTAGTGAAATGTGACAAAGCCATATAGTGATGAACCCGAACATCGCTGACTGCAGCACAGGTGACTCATGTGTCATGTCATGATTTATTCAATTACGTTTTTGTTTTAATCATAGGTTTGCTTGTAAGATTTTTTGATGGTTTGTGATAATTTTGTTCAAAAGACATGGAACAAATTAAAGTTATAGGTTGTATACGTAATTATTCAGAACATAAGAATAATGAGTGGCTGTGGCTGGAGGAGTGCAAATCACGTGAAGTGCAGCCTAGTTGGAAGTATTTATTTTCTAATAATTAACAAAATGTTTATTTTTTCACATAGTTAAACTACTAACTCTTGAATTAATTTAGTTTTGTATCTAAAGGTTAAGAGGAAGATATGTTTGCTGTAACACATGAATATTATAATGATTAAATCATCTAGCCATTTGTTTATTCCTTAACGCTGACGATAGGTGCAACACCGCGTAACCAACATAGGAAATAAGGCAAACTGCTGAGAAAAGGTTATCTATATCTAAAAAAGTTGTAATTTCGCAGTGTTGCACCATCACCGATAAAAGCTACATTTTCCACTAGAATGAATGAAAGCATATATACCATTGAAACGAAAAGTTATTATACTGTAAAACCTTTATTATAAAATAATACAAAAATCTAGTTCTTATTTGAGAATCACTTGTGACGGCGGCTCTTAACAGGCGCAGCAACGGGCGCCGAAGTCGCATACGTCTTTTGAGACAACTTATTCATGTAGTAGATGATAATAATTGAAAATATAAAGCTGAAAAGATAAACAAAGTATGAGTAATAAGCATAAACAGTAAATCATCAACTATTTTAAATAAAACAGACATCCTATACATGATTAAACAAGAATATGAGTCACTTTTACAACAACACCCAATTTAGTTATACAAGCATCAATCCTACATGATAAGATAACTTAAGTTTTGCATGACAATCTTATCCTACGAAAACTAGGTAAAAACTTTGTTTTGGAGGAGGGACACTGATAAACTGTTAGGTATCCCGAAAAAATTTACCACTTCTGAGGGAATAGGGATAAACGACGAGCTGTATATAGCTACAGAGATGTATTATGTATTATGTATTTATTACATAAAATATAAAGGATACATACATACATACATAAACTCACGCCTTTATTCCCAGAGTGGGGTAGGCAGAGCTACAGAATTTCCAACAACTTTAAAAACTTTTTGATAATTCTGTAACCACATTTTGCACACTTAGGCGAAGATGTTTACCAGTGTATTAGTGACAGGTTGCAAGCCCATCGCCTAACAGTACTACACGCCTTTATTACCTTAGTCGGCTTTTACGACATCCACGGAAAGATACGGAGTGGCACTATTCTAATCCGGCTACCACACGGGCAAATATAAAGGATATCAACAAATAAGAGGTGAAATACAACATGACTTCTCGTTTCAATCTTTGAATAATTGTAAAGATAATTTGCTCGACAATATCTAAGTTGGAATGGTTGAAAAAATAATTAGTCACAGCACGGTCACTGCCATTGACAAATAGGTACATTTGGCACAATGTATTGAAACAAGGACGAACAGGATATACAAATAATATTGAATTCTACGCCCCGGCTTTTAGGGTACAAACGCACAGACAGGCGGCTTGCTTAGGGCCTCGAGACTAGCGAGTGAAACAAACGTTCTACAATTTCCACAATCGGCCACACTGCGCCTTTGCTAGTTGCTTAGCGTGTATCTATGTGGCCGGTTGTGACGAGTTTAGAACGTTAGTTTATCTACGCTACTTGCCAGGCGACTCGCTAGTCTCTAGGCGCTAAGCTAACCGCCTCCTGTGCGTTTGTAGCCTTACTGTTACTTATTGGAGTGTGAGACGAGTTTTTGTCGTCAATTTTGTAATTGACATGGTGTTGAAAAGGTTAAATGCGAATTGTAGGTAATCATTGCGAGTAGGTATACAGCGTTCCTCAAGCGTACCTAGGTTAATTAATCTCTAACCTTAAAGATTTAAGTTAATTAATCATATCCAACTAAAAAGTATATGTAAATCCGAAAGTTCGTGTGTAAGTTTGTTACTCCATTACCATGCAACGGCTGGACGGATTTGGAGATAGCTAATATACCCTGGATTAACACATACATTAGGCTTCTTTATATCCCGGACAGTTTTAAAGTTCGAAACCTACCCGGACAGAAGCTGGTCCATCATGAACCTAAAGTTCCGAGTTCTACTTAGTGAATTGTTTTTTAATAATAACGATTTGAAGGATAAACAAACAATAAGTAGTGTTTTTAATCTACGACGTTGCACGCCACTAATCAACTCTACTTACTTAAAAATGATTTTTACGTTTGTTATCTCGTTACGTAAATTATTTTAATCCGGGAGTTTTTAATCCTTTATTTCAATTACCTACGTTTTAACGGTCGTGGGTTTTTTCAAAAAAAGTAATTTTCCTTTTTTTTCTTATATGAAAGCTAGGTAGGTTTACTTTACTTTTGCATATTTTCACTCATATAATATCATAGGTATAGGAATATTATACCTATCATACACAGGAATGGTTAGCTTGTCATAAAAATCAGTTGGGTATCTACATTAAAAAAAAACTATTTATAAATGAGAACATATGCCAAACTCTGCACGTGCAATAGCAATGTCATGATGTCACTTCAACAGATGCATCAAAATAAAGAGCACCCAACACAATGCAAATGTAAAGCTTACCAGAAAATTATTTGAACAAACAAGGCTGATGTTTGGAGTATTATTGGCCACATTATTGAATATGTACAAAAAAACTGCTGCTTAATGTGGTGGTCACCACTGGAGAATATTGTATTTTTACTTATCAGCATCACCAAACTCTTATTAGGATCCGGTACCCAAGGGGTGCCAATAAAAAATAAAGGGGTCCCCATAAAAAAAACGTAGTTTTTGGCCCTTTTTTTATTATCCGGGCTTTTTGCGACAATACACCTTGCAGCTTTGCAATGAAGCAGGGCTATTCCCATCTGTTACAACTTACTGAGTTATGATGAAAAGCTAGCTGAGGTATGAACAATAAAAGTAAACTGGGTAGTAACACTGTTAACTGGGCCATTGAGCATTAAGTCCGCCATTAGTACTTTATTGTATTTTGTGCAAATAAGTTTAAATAAGTTAGTAAATCCTCTATTCTACTATGTTTTAGGCTATTTTGTTTCAATTTTATAACCATATAGTTAACATTCTGGTAGCCCTTATTTATTTAACAGTAAAGTTACTAAAACATCAACTACTTCTATGATTATAATACTAGCAAGTCAGAATAAAGTTTCTGATCATATAAGATGTTGAATAAAACTGATTATTCAATTAATTAATGACTGAGAATTATGTAGCTAATTCAAGTAATACCACGAATTTTAATTTGAGTATTGCTAAGTTACAGTGTGTATAAGCCAATCCTTTGGGTAAGTATACATGGCAACACTTGACACTATCTGTAGGTACAGTCACGAGATTTAATTTGGTACCCACCTTAGTTCCAAAGTCAATCTGACGTTCTACAACAATAAGGTTGAGTTTCCTAAAAGTTACAAATGACTTGACATCTCGTGACATTGACGACTTCAAGCATATTTTTCTTCAAATGGGCCCAAAATTAACGCTCGTGACCGTACTGACTATTGTGACGTACGCACATCATTGGCATAAAAAAATATTATTGTCAGCTTACAATTAGTGTAAACCTGCTAAATCCATTTGAAGTATTTGCAATATATAAGGTATATAACATTATTGTCCCGTTTTTTGAGAGAGCTGGAACCTGCAGAATACTACCGTTAAACTACTCAACTATGGTCCTAGCCTGCAACAATATTTCAATATTCCTCATTACATTATTGTAAAATATGACACCTTACTGCTATTATTGCTGGGTATATGTATGTAATGTTTGGCCTAAAATCGACAGCGCTAAACTCTAGCTATAGCTAAATCTATTATATTTTTAGAATAATATGAAAAGTAAAATTGGACTATTGTTGTAGGCCAGAACCATTAGTTGTGTAGTTTTACGGTATATAGATTTACACTTTAAGCATTTATTATCATTTTTAATTGTCTGCCTGTGTTATAATCATAATGTTGAGACTCATGCCAAATGTGTGTGTTGCCTTGTATAGTTAACTAGCGACCCGCCCTCGCTTCGCTTCGGTTTATGTGAGTTTCCTGTTACACCCGTATATAAAACAGAATTTATTATACATAAAAACCTTCTTCTTGAATCACTCTATCTATTAAATAAAACCGCATCAAAATCCGTTGCGTAGTTTTAAAGATCTAAGCGTACATAGGGACAGACAGCGGAAAGCGACTTTGTTTTATACTATGTAGTGATACATTAATTCCAATATACGCGTTTTTTAAGGCAGGAGTTTTTCTTTTAAATATTTTATGCTTGTTTTTTCTTTATAAATGTTAAATAGTGTCTAGTTCTTAAGGTCTTTTTTGACTTTATATTTTAATTGCTTGAATTTAAGTACCACCTTTGTATACTCTATGGAATGCAATATGATTGTTTACAGTTATCCCAACATTAAGTGGACAAATTTTTTTTTTTTTTTTTTTTTTTTTCTTTTATTTCCATTTGCAATCGGTCGCCAGACCATGAGCGAATAATTTGGGGGTATATTGACAATGTGGCAAGATGCGGCCAGCGCCACCCCTGCCAATCAGAAAACATGGCCTCTTTTCAACCTTCTGACCATTTTTGACGTGTCTAATAGTTCGGTAACTAGTGGGTTCATGTGCAGGGTAAGGCGTTTCTTGTGTTGTATTCTGTACCGCTCAATTTCAGATGCAACCCAACGGTTGAAATTTTGAGGTACTCATGAATCTCATTATTTGTAGTGAACCAGGGAGCATTGACTATAGCTCTAAGGATGCTGTTCTGTAGGCGCTGCAGGCAGAGGAAGTTTGATTTACTCGCGACGCCCCACAGCTGGATCCCATATGTCCAGACGGGTTTTAAGACTGTGTTATATATAAGGAGTTTATTGTCCACTGACAGTATTGAGTTCCTCCCCATTAGCCAGTACAGGTTGCGGACTTTGTGGTTGACTTGGTCCCTTTTTTGTTTTATGTGTTGTTTCCAAGTAAGTTTCCTATCCAGGTGGAAGCCCAGGTACTTCACGCAGTCAGTATGTGGTAAGATGTCGTCTCCAAGTGTTACTGGTGGGCAGTTATCTCTGCGCAGTGCAAATGTGATATGGTTCGATTTGGAAGGACTCGCACGTATTCGCCATTTGCTAAGCCAAGTGTGTGTTGCATCCAGTTGACGCTGGAGTTTAGCGCTAGCAGTTGTTGCATTGTCATCGACGGCTAAAAATGCCATATCATCTGCATATGTGGCGGCAGTAACATCATTGCAAACTGGTAAGTCTGATGTAAACAAGTTATATAGTACGGGTCCAAGCACCGAGCCTTGAGGTACTCCAGCCTCAATACTACATAGGTTTGATCTTGCTTCTCCCTGTTTAACCTGGAAGTACCGCTCTGAAAGATATGACGCGATGAGGGGAAACATCGAGTGTGGTAGGCTCTTCTTCGCTTTTACAAGCAACCCCTTGTGCCACACACGGTCAAAGGCCTGCTGGACATCTAGGAATGCTGCCGAGCAGTATTTTTTACGTTCAAAGCTTTGTCTTGCAGTGTGATATACTCGGTGGACTTGTTCAATGGTAGAGTGTGATTTGCGGAAGCCGAACTGATGGTCAGGTATGACAGCGTGTTTATCCATGGCTGGCTGAAGTCTCTTGAGGAATATCCTCTCCCATAGTTTGGAAAGAACAGGTGTGAGGCTAATTGGCCGATAAGACGAAGCTTCGTGCTCTGGTTTACCTGGTTTGTGAATCATTATCACTTGTGAAATTTTCCAGTGTGTTGGGAAATAGGAAGTTCTGAATATAGCGTTGAAAAGACATGTAAGGAATGTAATGCACTTTCGGGGCAAGTTTTTGAGAACTGTGAAGTGGACAAATTACACTGGTCATTATTCTATTCAAATGACCCACTTATATTAAGGGCCTATTTCACTATGCCAGATCACTATCTGACAGATAAATTTTAGCTCTGTCCTACATACAACATAAAAAACGAAAGCTTTAGTTGGTAGATAATATTTATCCGGAGTGAGTAAAACAGGCAGCTTATATCAAATTATATTAGCTAATATCAGAAACTATCCCCGTCACAGGGTCTAACATATCTCACCAGGTGGTAAAGCAGATCCTATGCACCATACCAGCAGCGATGAGGGAAACTGCCATGGAGAGCACAATCTCCGGAAGCTTCAACTGAAAATTCTTCCCAAACAAAGTTGCCTCCAAATTACCAACAGCCTGGAATGATGTTCAGGAAACTATACAAATTCTACCTTGCAATAAAAAAGCCACATACATAAGTCTATGCTAGATTGCTATTTTGCCAATTAATTTTCGATGAAATCCAATTTAGTAGCCTATGACTATTTGTAGTGGGAATTTGCTAGTTACTTTGGGATAGCACCACCCTCAACCAGAAATTAAGTGTAGGCTAGTGCTGCCGTCCTACCAAATAAAGCGACTAACTGCCTAGTAATAGTATAAGCATTTTAAATTTAATGTGGCTTCCTATAGAGTATAAAATGCTTTGACTACTACATTGCAGTTAGCCACCTCCTTTGGTAGGACAGCAGAGTGTATCCATTACACATACACTTGTATTAAACTGGTCAATACGATCACAAGTTCTCATACTTTTCTACCAGCCTTCCTATTTAACTACTCATTCCTTGAAAACTGGCAATTTAACTACAGACTCATAGACAAGCAGGTGTTCATGAGCGGCAGTTTCCTAGCCATCATGTGACCTTATTGTTTCTAATTTACAAAAATATCATTTCAAGATTGCAATTTCATCATGCTAACATCTGTAGGTTCATACATAAAATCAACATCATAAATAAATGGCACATAGAATCCACATATGGTAGTTGGTGTAGACTTAACAGACATTGATAAAATAGAAACGTTAAGAGTTTTATTGATTCGAACGCTGCTATTTAGAGCTCATAGTAATACTTAAGTAATCAAGAGTTCTCTGTGCTCAGCCTGACAGTGAAGGCCAATGTGTCCCATGCTGAGATTTTCGGGTCCAGCCCATACATAATTAGCCCGAAAGTTCCGGGACTGCAAACCATAGTCGCAGTCACAACTCCAGTTAATAAAAAGGATACAGTTACGAAGAACGTGAACATGACCGATCCCAAATAGCCCCCGAATATGATAGTCGCGGGGGATTTGACCAACCAGGGTCTGTACATCTGCATGCCAGAAAATATCAGCAGTGTTAAAATTGACGAAATAACGAAAGACGTCGCACTGTTTACCGCTGAAATATAACAATATCACGATTATTTTACTGTGTAGAGCCATTCCAAGTTACAAGCAAATGGAAAAGAAAAGAATTTTACCCATTTCGTCTTAAATACTCGTAACAATTTGAATTAAATTAATAAAGCCGACAAACAACGCCGTTCAAGTACAGCACAAAGTAGGCGGACACGTCAGTCAGTTCAGTTAGTGGCACCGCACCGGCGTTAATATTTGACAGTTCACTGTTCAGGGGCCCTACTAATAGTAGCCGTACTTTAAAATTCGGGCCTCGAACTTACGTTATCTCCATCTCTTTCTCTAGATAGCTGATTCAAGAGAGAAAAGGGTAAAGCATTCGAAGGATTTGAAAGTGGGAACTGACTAAGGCTACAATAAATATAATAAAATTAGAAAGAATACCCTCTAAAACTCGAATAGTCTTATTTTCAATTATAGTACAATTCTAAACGTTAAACGATGATAAAAGTGTAAAACAACCAACTCTGAAACTAATATTGTAGCATGCACCAGGACTAATCACTATATTGCGACTTTAAAAGAGGCTCGAATAACATGCGTTACTCTTATCACTAAACGTCAATAAAAGATAAGGTGAAACACTGCAAGTTGAAAACAAACTTTAAATTTACTGATAAGGAATTAAATTTATGATAATGATTTTTGGTAAACATCATAGTTAAATATTCTTTCCCTACTGTGGTGCTTATACCCGCCGCGATAAATGTTATTTTATGTTAAACTGAACAAAATTGTTTAAAAATGGTGATTGTGTCCAAATTATCTGCTGTATTTGCGCGGCCCATTCTCAGCTGCCGTAAATATGTAAGTTTAATGTTATTAATGGATTTGACCTCTTTTTATGTAAATTTTAAGTGACATTGCCGGTTGAATAATTTAATTTACAAACTTACTAAGTAATATAGGTACGTAACGCATGTTACCTACTTAACATATGTTCACATTATAGGTATTAGATGAATTTATTTCAGAGCAGTGCGATTTCTCAAATACGGATTTATGAAGTGGGAGTTAGAGATGGTCTACAAAATGAAGCAAAATTTGTCCCCACTGAAATAAAGGTAGAACTCATCAACAAGTTATCGTCTGCTGGAATTAAAGATATTGAAGCTGCAAGGTAACTAAAACACATCACCTTGGATCAGGGCTGGATTAACCAAGTCGGGGCCCTTAGGGAATGCAATTTTGGTGGTCCCTTTAACTTTCCTGGGCTCCTAAAATACCTTTTTTTTAGTCTGGTGCGTGAGGTGATGCAGGGCCCCTATACTGCCTAATGGATAATATTAGTAGGTAAATGGATGTTTTGATTTTGATTTTGCCAACAGTAGTGAATTTAAGCTTTTGATTTGGGAGGGGCTGCTAAGGGTTTAATTAAATTAGTATCAAGTTTAATTTAATTTAATTTATCTGCACAGTTTTGTGAGCCCCAAATGGGTAAAGCAAATGAGTGATGGAGCAGAAGTGATGAAAACCCTCAAAAGGGTGCCTGGAGTCAACTACCCCGTGCTGATGCCAAACCTTAAGGGTTATGAAATAGCTGTAAGTTAACACTCTACATTCATTTTATTTATCTGGAAATACCTTATGTTGTGATTAATGTTACTGTGTCAAGGTAAATTAGATTTAAAGGCAGCTATGCATTTGAGTCAAATAAATCATCTTTTTAATCCTGCATTTATTGTTCACAAGGTGGTTAAAAATATTTTTAATGAATACTACTTGCTGCAGTTTTTATTTGGATTTAACAATTATGTATAGGCTAATAGCCTACATCAATCTGGAATAATTTCAAATGGTGAAAGAGTTTTTTAATTAGGTGCAGTTGTTCTGGAGGTTGGACACAAACTCACTAAATTCACACTGTGTCTCCCTCTATATTGGACTAGATTTTGCCTGCAACATTGTCAGCATAAACCTACCTGAGTACCTACAGTTAAAACATTGATATTTATACTCAGTATCAATTTATTGGAACAGAAACAATGCAACATTGAGGAAGTGGCGATATTTCCAGCTGGATCAGAGGGGTTCTCTCAGAAGAACCTGAATTGTTCCATGAAGGAAGGGCTGGAGAGGTTCCGCCTGGTGGCCCAGCAGGCTTTGAAGGATGGCCTGCGAGTCAGGGGCTATGTCTCTTGTATTCTTGGGTGCCCCTATGATGGTGCAATTGCTCCTAAAGCCATTGCTAAGGTAAGGTTTCAATTACAGAAAAAAGGAGTTTTACAAGAAAAAAAAGTTTCATGGAGAAATTTATTTTGTCTTCGTTTTTTTGACCGATTTTAATACAGTGCGGTGGTACGGAACCCTTCGTTTGCCCATGTAACTTATTAAGTCATTCTGAAATTATCTTATAAGTCATCCTGGCAGCTCCACCATCCTTCTACCTATAACATAAGAGGCTCAATAATGAATTTCGACACATTTGTTTTTCGAAACATTAACCAGTCATTGTGCCAGAGTTCTATGATGGCTTAGTAATTAAAGCTTTTAAGTAAGTAAGTTTATTTATTTACCCAAAAAGTTTACAGATGTAGTGAATACTCCTTTCCCATCGTTTTTGGTCGGATAACTTCGTATTTATCTTGCTTATTGATAGGCACTGAAGCTAATTGAGAAAGCTAGATAAATACGAACTAATCCGACAAAAAACGATGGTAAAGGATTATTCACTACATCTGTACATTATATTGTTTAATAGTGGTCCCCAGCCCCACCCTAGGTCAGGCCTGTATCTTGGGGGCCGGCCAGTGATTGTACAATCGCTTTTATAAATTATTTTCTCCAATGTAGTGAACTGTTTGTGCAGTTATCGGAGCAGTTGCTAGAGATGGGCTGCTACGAGGTGTCCCTGGGTGACACCATCGGCGCGGGCACGGCGGGCTCGGTGCGCCGGCTCCTGCGCGAGGTGCTCGCGGTGGCGCCTGCAGACAAGTTCGCGTTGCACTTCCACGACACCTATGGACAAGGACTGTCTAATTTACTCGCTGGTTTGGACGTAAGTGTAATTTTAAGATATAAATAAAAAATAAATATTTAAACGCAATTAACAGCACAATATTGGCCTAGTATGAGTCTTAAACCTTGGTAATAAATAAGGATATAAATTTACAGTCTTAGGATTGCATTGCAGTCTTATGAATGCGAATGTCTATGGGTCACAGTTTCTACTTTCCATCAGGTGGCCTGTGTGCTCGTTTGTCATCTCCATGCCATAAAAAAAAAACTTTCTAACGTCATATCAAGTCGATGTCACATGGATGACACGAATTGTGCTGTTAATTGCGTTGCAAGTAGCAAACAATTAGAAATCTTAATGTCTTGGGATTAAGTTCATTTTCTCAAATGGTTAGACCTTTTTGGGTATCTACCTACCCCATCCAATTTTGTTGGAATTTTGTCCCCTTAGATACGGCTGAAATTTTCACCATTTAAATCTTTTTGGTTAACTATGCAGTTACATCTTCTTGAATTTTTATCCAAGTAGATAGTTAAACCATACTGTTACAGCACATTTTTCTGACATTTTCGCGTGTTAGTCTTTTTTGAGAATCCAATGCAACACATTTTTATGGCCTCGCTGTTCGGTTAGATCTATCAGCATCGTCTATCGCTATCGTCTGTAAGTAAAACAATGAGCTATTCTCGTACTTATCTAACCTTAATGGTACGAGTATGTTCATGAGTATCCGCTTGTTTACAAGTTGTGCTTGTGTGATCTAGACTCCATCTGAACTAATTCTAGTTAATGGCTGGAAATACGTAAGGTACGTATAATAGCTACCTATTTATTTTCGATAACACCACTTGCAGTTAGATATAAAGTAAGTAATGTATACTAACGGTATCGAGTAATCAATAGATAAAAACTAAAAGAGTGAAAAGTGACCCAACGTAAGTTTTTTTTTTTACAATATTGGAAAAAAAATCTTCCAAACTAAATCACGGCAAAGTTTGAACACCTGCAAAAGCAAAAAATACTTTCTGAATTAAATATAACAATATTTAAAGAAACATAGCATATTCCTACCCACAATTTACTCTCACTATATTCATATTATTTTTCTTTATCTTATAATATCTACCTACTTATAGCAAAGCCTTGCGTCAAACATTCGACTAGCAACAGTACTAACAGATAAAAAAAAATGTTCTCATAGCTTATCTGCGAGTGTTATTCGTTTTTAGTTTTGAAATTCATAATAACACTTACTTACATAACTTACACGTATTACTAACATTAAGTACTCTTGTTTCGTGAATCATCCCATACAAGGAATATGCAGTCTTTTTGTGCGCTAATCCCTGAAAAAAGACAGAGAATTTATTGTCGTAATGTTAAAAGAGCGGTGCTCTTGTTGATTAGCCAACATTATTTTGTGATCCATGTTAGTCAAAAAACAATAGGTAAACTGATAAACTTCACTCGCTATTGACACCATACTACAGTCAAGGTCATATTAATTGTATGGTGTACCGAACTATTTGAGCACTTTGAATGTTACCTTATATATGAATCTAGGTACAAGTCTAGAGCTTAGTTTGGGACTAGGACAACTTGTGTAAGATTGTCTGTTGATATTTATTTAGGTTCAAGTATCACGATTAATCACAAAAAATACTTATCCAGTATCAAAATCTCCGATTCCATACAAAATGGACACAGTTCCAGCACATTAGCCAGTTCTAAATTGGTAATATTATAAAACGGGCCCTAGTTTACATTTGTATTACGTGCGTAACGACTACGTCATCGAGCAATATAAAACTTGTTTTCGCAGTTCGGCATCACAACAGTGGACTCGTCCATCTCGGGGCTGGGCGGCTGCCCGTACGCGCGCGGCGCCAGCGGCAACCTGGCCACCGAGGACCTGGTCTACTTCCTCTACGGGCTCGGCGTCAACACCAACATAGACCTCGTCAAGCTCTTAGAGGCCGGCCGGTACATCTCCAACTTCCTCGGCAAACCCACAGACTCCAAAGTCAACAGAGCCCTTGGCGACCGATTTAAGAACCATAAGGACATCGTTAAAATGGCAGCTTGTGAACTTTAAATCTATATATTTTATGATTTGTATTATTTAAGTACGTTTAAATCAAGGTGCTAATATGTTTAAATATAAATGATATATGTATATAATTGTACATCGGTAAATGATCAAGAATATTAAATGTTATTTTGTTATCTAGTTATTGTTTACTCGGAACGGTTTGTTTGTGAGCGTCGGTCAATAAATACCGGTTTTTATCAATTATCATGTGGAGTGGGTAACGCGACGCCCGCGCCTCTGTCGCGCCGCTCCGCGCGCCGCCACTAGTGCTGCGCGCGCGCATCGAACCACTCGCATTTATATCAAATTGACCTTATTTATTCAATCTGATCTTGAGCCGGAGGTCGATAAACCTCAACATATGAAGCCAGTGTCCCGCCGACCACCCGTTGATCGAGTCTACACTTAGTGTTTCGTTTATTTTGTTTTTATGGAACTGTATCTTTAGCGAAGATGATTGAAGTACAGATAAGCCCGGATGTCAAAATTGGCGGCACAAACCCGTGTTTCATCATAGCCGAAGTGGGACAAAACCACCAAGGTGACATTGAAATCGCAAAAAAGCTGATGAAAGTCGCTAAGGTGAGTACTTACTTCCTAGACAGCTAAATGCTGATCGCTGGTATGACAAAGGAACCGGTAGTGACAAGGGATCGGAGTGTCATTGTTTATTTACTAACGCCAGTTAGTTTTTCTTTTTAATGCAGACACTGGGTACCTAGTTGACAGAAATGTGTCGAATTGTAAGCGTCATTTTGTATCTATTAATAGTATAAAAGGTCCCGATACTTTCACTTTCTTTGTCTGTTGCGACTTATTACTCATATACGGGCGCCGAAGCATCGTTGTTTAGTTGCGTGATTAGTTTTACTAATTTACCGTCGTTGCTCCGTCTGGTCGAATAGATTAACAACGTCGCAGGACGGCTAGGTACGTGTTAATGATGTAAGTACCTCGAACTCGGGCTTTATCCACTCATTGTTTACTTGACACATTTTAATATTGTTTGATGAAGTAGGTATTAATAGCTAATGTGGTAGTATAAATAAGAGCTACAAAATTATTATACGAGTACACATAACATGATCGTTACTGGCTAGCCCCTCTATTTACTTTTACTGAATAACTAAATGTACCTATATTATAGGTAGAACGAAATATATCTACTTGCAACGCCGATAAAACGAACAATCAACTTGAAAGATAAAGCGTCCTACTCGACATTATAGGTAGGTATTAATAGATATTAAACTCAGTGGACCTCAGTGATAGGAATGATTTAGATACATTTACATCGAGTCCTTTATGTAAACCCTAGCTATATTAATATCCGTAGGAGTAGGAATTATACTTAGAAACACCTAGACTTTAATATTGAACAAGTAACTTAACCCTTTGAACGCCTTTGACTTGATACAAACGTCGTCCTCACACGCCAATGAGAGGTAAAAACCACAGCTAATGTCAACCTAACGTCACAAATACTCGAGTCTATTTTGCACTACATCTGTGACCACTATATGGGTCGATGGCGTCGTAGGCACGACAGTAGATACACGACCACTTTAGTGGTTCTTAGCGTTCAAAGTTGGATAACTAACGCAATGATTAACTTTACCGTTCCAGGAAGCAGGTGCCAGTTGCGTCAAATTTCAAAAAACGTGTCTGAAAGAGAAGTTCACAAAGAAATATCTAGATAAGCCTTACGACAATGTTAACTCGTGGGGCAAAACTTACGGCGAACACAAGAAACATCTAGAATTCTCGGAGGCACAATACAGAGAGTTGTTCAAGTATGCACACGAGATCGGGATTCTGTGCACGGCTTCGGCCATGGATATGGTAAGGAAAGAGTTAAAATGATTTTACTTTCATTAATATGTAGGTAAGTACGTTAGGTGTAGGTATTTAATAAATAATAAATTCTTACATATAACTAGTATGTCTTGGGCGCCCCAGAAAGTTACCGCAGTCAGTTGGTCAGCAAGAGCAACGATGTTTTTACAACATCAAAGGTTACTGTAACTATGTACACTAATCAAAATTCTGTAAGGGTTAAAAATACAGGGATAGGGATATTTTTGACTTCACAGAAGCGCGTGAAGCTAACTCCATGTGCTCTGTTTATTTCACGAGAGAAAATACTCTATTGTGATATTCATGGTTTGATTTCTTTAATACGTTAATGGGAGTGTCTATAAACAACTCGACAATGGCAAAATACACCTCAATGGAACTGAAAGCCGTTAATTACAATAAGAATATGTTTTATCCCTAAACATTTCTGATGTGTGCACTTTTATAGGAATAAATAAAGAACTACTGAGATACTAGCACAACCTAAAAAGCATCTATGCATACGAGATCGTGAAGATGTTTGTCTTTCAATCACGCATTAATTAACGAGTACAGTTCATGCACTGGATTTAACCATGTCGTACTTTTAACCGAAGAAATAATAGTCGGTAAAACAATAATCATAAATTCATCACAATTGCTGGACACACTCTACATCAAAATACTAGTTAAATACCGTCAGGTAAGCAACTCGTCCTGCCGGGTAGTTTCCCATCAAGGCCTACTAAAGCTACACATTCCCCGTTACTATTGTAGTTTAGGTAGTCGAGTACAAAATACATGTGTACCTACCCTTTTTCATCTTATTCCATTGAAATAAGGCCCTAAAATGTATACGTATCTTTGTACTGAACCGTATTTATTACATACATATACTTACATACCGTCGCACATTCATCCCCGCATTCATTTACTAAGTCCAAAATTTCCACAGCTTTCTTATAATGCACTTGACAGCTACCTGAACCCTAGTTGTTAACAACCCCATAATATAATCGATGTTGTTTTTAGGTGTCCTTCGACTTCCTAGTCAATATGAAAGTGCCTTTCGTCAAGATCGGTTCTGGCGACTCAAACAACTTGCTATTCCTCAAGTACGCCGCATCGAAAAAGATTCCACTCATCATTTCAACTGGTATGGTTGACAAAAATGCGGTGAAGACTATCTACGACATTGTATCGGCGCAACATAAGCAGTTCTGCTTGTTGCACTGCATTTCAGCTTACCCTGTGCCTTTCGAAGATTGTAATCTGACCGTGCTCCAAGACTATAAAAACACTTTCGATATTCCCGTCGGATACTCCGGCCAGGAGGTGGGCACAGCTGTAGCGCTGGGAGCTATTGCATTAGGAGCTAAGGTAAGTGAACACCAGTGTTGGTACAATTTAAATCGAGCTGGAACCACTCCGTGATAAATTTAATGTGTGCCTATCTGAGTTGTCCACCAATCATGAAGCGAATCTAAATTATCGGTGACCTTCCCAATTTAATTCTTAAACAAAATGTGGTGCTATTTAGAAATGCCTTGACTGAAACATGGTCGTGTGCATTATTGGACTATTACTTACTTTACGGGTCAAGTTAGGTTTGACGTCGATATTTTAATCAAAACAATAACACCCCTGGCATGCCGAGGTTCTAATTCGTTAGAGGTCACAATACAGTATGTAAACTTACTAAAACCATCTCTTTTAACCAGTTGCTAGGCTAGTTGAGTTAAGTGTTTTACCACATTTTTTTGCTAGTGTGTGTCGAATATTTTTAATTTTATCATTGCATAAAAATTATAACATCTAACTTTTTTCAAAGTCGGTTAACCCTAAAAGTATCATCCCATGTGTAATGTTTACATCGTTGTTCAGTGCCCATTATAAGACCCGTATGTAATGTTTTCATCGTAACAGATTATTGAACTTGCGTTCAGTGCATTCTTTATTTAAATTTGAAAAAGTGTTAAGATTTAAATAATTTATATATCCCAAGCTTATCTATCGCCTAGACATGCTCGGGTTCAAATAAATGGTTTTAGTAAGTTTACATACTGTATAATCACTCTATGGTACAACATAAGTAGACCCATGGACGGATCCAGGGGGGCTCAGAAGCCATGCAAGCACAGGTTCAACGGCGTTAATCCAGACTAACCCGAAATAAAGGAAACGTGTCGACCGGATGGATTTTTTATTTATTATTTATTTATATAGCTACTCGGTCTATTGCAGGTCTTGGAGAAGCATATAACGCTGGATAAGAGCATGAAGGGCACGGACCACGTGTGTTCGCTGACCCCGGCGGAGTTCTCGCAGCTGGTGCGGGACGTGCGCGTCATCGAGGCCTCGCTCGGGACTCCCATCAAGAAAGTCGTTACCTCTGGTAAGCTCTTACAGACCCTACCGGCGCACTCAGTCAGTTAATGACGATTAAGTCGTTCCTTAGTGACGATTTTTCATAAACAAGTTTGAAAATGGAACAAGTTAATTGTCTATAAAGGTGTTATCACACATGCATTGTACTAACAAGAATAAACAAGTACCTATGATAAGATATGTTTTTTCTTGCAGAAATTCCATGCATCGATAAGCTTCAAAAATCGCTAGTAATGGGGAGTACGAAGAACAAGGGGGAAATTTTATACCCGGGAGACGTTAAAATAAAAGTGGCTGAACCCAAAGGACTAAACGCTTTGCACTTTGACGACGTCATCTACAAATCGCTCGTGTGCGACAAAAAGGAGGACGAGCCGTTGAACGAGGGAGATTTCTGTTAAACCATCATCATTCAGTAGCACAAACATTCATTAGTATTAATGTCCCATTAGGTAGGACACCTCTATAATAACCGTCTTAAAAAATATGAGAAGGTTCTCAGTTTGTCGGTATTTTTTTATGTTGGTGTTCGTCCTTCCGGCTGTCAAAATGAAAACAATTGCGAGTGCGTTAGGCAATAGGCCTGCTGGTCGTGGGATTTATAGGCACAGGAAACAGACCACCTTTATAATTTGAAGTCGGTTTAATTTTCTTTAAATTTTGTGTTTGCCTAATTCGCCAAGATACAAAGTGAGAGCACGCAACTATGTAGGTGACATTAAATTTAATAAATGTTTGTGTAAGTAAGCCAATACTCGCTTCTGCAGACATCGTTTACGTTACATCTATGTAAGAGCACTTTCAAAATATACTTCTACAGTGCAATAGCTCTTGAAGATCTCGGGTTCGGTTCAAGTCGGTTAGACTAGCATATGAGCGTAGCGAGTGAAAGATAATACAAACCCGAAGGTCCTTGTTACTTTACTGTAATTTCTGAAAGTTGTGTCTCGTCATATGGTGTCGCATTCAAAATGTGTCAGAGAACTAATACATTAAGCTGTGTCATTTTCTGCTAGATTTCTAATAAATGCAGACTTATACCAGCATTTATTCATATAATTCGTTTACCATATTTTTAGTAAGTATTGTAATAATCGTCGACATCTAGGAATAGCCTCGTCAAACGAAAATTCGCCAACTATACGAGTGTCCTATAGGTAAACTCCTTATGGTCGAATCTTCATTAACAAAGCCATCTTTTAATATCTCTCAAATTCTTTAAACATAATTTAGTTTTCCCATATAATCCATAAGTGCCCCTCGTGGAAAATTAACCATTTGCGAATACATACATATCATAAGTTCGATAAGATAGTGGTACAACCAACTATAGGGTTTACCGTTAAGGTTTACCATCGTGATGTTATTTTGCAGAAACAGCGTGGTTATAATTTTATTTACTCATAGTTAATATAAGCTTTTATTTTACGCTAAATAATAAAGGCAAAACATATAACTAGGTATCGAATTTATTTATGTATTTTTTCTTAGCTGTATTTAACCGTATTAAAATATAGTTTTTATATTTTATCGTTTGAAAATACTCTTTGTATTAAAGTCTAAAAACTGTGTTATTATTTTTGTGTTTGCTATACTTACCTACTATACCCTTGATTATTCCAGCCGGGCTCGGCGACGGCGACAATACGCGACCGCACTGTGTGGCATCTCCTATTTTTACTGTAGGTGTTCAACTGAGCACGTACCGCCAGCGTCCCTGCGCCATCCTGTCACGTCCTGTGTTTGGCAGAAGCTTAAATATGTTAGCCATTTTTAGTAAACGTGGTCTGCTAAGCATTTATGGGTCACATTATTTATATCTTAGAGACTGCCGTTCCACAGTCAAACTGTTACTCTAGTTTTGTGGGGCAATGCTTAATTGTTAGTTTTAATTAAAATTTTACTTATTAAATAAATAAATAATTTAAAAAAAACTCGTCGAATACGGATCTACACTTATAAGTTATAACCTATGCTTGACATAATTAGTTAAACCCCTCGTGTCAGAGTTCGGTATCAAAATGGCGAAAGGAATCCTTATTATGAGACTTCAGTGTCCGTTCGGCTGCGGTATAATGACACGCGTTTGTTTAAGCGTTACGTGCTTTCGACGTGAAATTACTATAATATGTAAACATTGCAGTTTTTTATTTTCAGAGTATTTAACTTAGTCGTTTAATATTTTTTGAAAAACAAACTTTTGAATGAAAATATCACTAGAACATAAACATACCTAACTATCGAATAGATATAAACCCCCGAAATAATGGCGACCCCCCCCACCCCTTCATTCAGAGCTGATGTCTCCTACACGGCCTAACCGATTTTCATCATACATAGCTAAGAACCATTCCGGTTAACCGTATCGAAAGCGATCCATCCGTTTGGGAGCCACGATGCCACATACAGACACATACCAAATACACAGATACACACTTTAAACTCATAATACCCCTCTTTTTGTCGGGGGTTAAAAACATGATATACCTACCTACTGGGCTAATTTTTAAAGGAGTGCGGAACAGAGGGCCCGGACAAGATGCACTACGCTAGCTAGCGTTTCTTTTCGTTTAGTTTTTAAACCAATCGCGTCACTGGTAGATGACGTGATACGAAAAGTCACGTGATGTGCCAGTGACGCGATTGGTAAAAACTAAACGAATAGAAACTATAGTTAGCGTAATGAATCTTGTCTGGGCTGCCTGGACGCGTGATTTTGACGTAGGTACCTACGTCCACTTACAGTAGACAGGTTTTTTACACTAGACACAAAAGTGTGCGGAAAGGGATGGAAACGAGAATTCGGATCACTCATAACAAAACAAACCATCCATGAGATAACCTGGTACAAGAACTAATTAAATTAACACTTGAGGGATCCTGTTGGGTCTAATTGGCCGGTGGCGTTGAATTCTTAGCCCTTTGTTAGCCTAGAGGATATGTAGATATCAACTCTTGTCTTAAAGACCCCATTGACATAGGCATTAGGTATCTAAATTTGCAGAAGCACAATGATTTTTAAATCTTGTTTATCGAGCATGGTTAGCGTGGGTAGTAGACAAAAATAGAATATTATATTTTACGAAGAAATTCAGCCACTCGCGCGCAACACCATGACGTCAACACTCATTCATAAAGTTATTACAGTAACGTGCCAATATGTTTTTAAATGGGACGTAATTCCGCCACCGGCCGTGC
>OZ014440.1:13041125-13082329 GCA_963966035.1 Acleris laterana
CTCCAGCGCACCCTCGCTCCGCGATACAGACTCACGACGTCGTAAATTAACCGCCATGCTCGCGAGCTTTCCCGAAACAAAAATACTTTCTCCGACGATCGTGAACTGTTTGTGTTTATACGCCTAGAGTCTGAGGAATAGTGGCGAGGAGCTGCCGATTTAGGTCGCCCGGTTCAGTGCTAAGCAGTGGGATATTTTTATTGCTACTGTGGGGTGCAGACGTACGAGCGCCCGGAGCACGTTACTAGTTAAATAAATTATTATTTATAGCGTAGAATCGTAATTCTCATTCCATAAACATTATATAGTAAACCAGAACCGTGTGTACCGCTAGGTACTCATTATAGTGACTTTACATCAAAGTATACAACCGGATATACAGTGACCGACTGAACTAAATAGCTTAATGTCGCGCAGGGGAATTATAATGTGAATTGGTAATAATTGTTGCATTTAGGTGAAATCGTTGTCATTTGTTAAGTGCATTTCTGTGTGGTGAAGTGTTGTGAGAATGCATCATTTGTATCCGCTACAAAAAGGGGACCCGCTGTGCCCGCTGGGGTTCCACCCGCAGGTGCGGTGGCCGACGCGCTGCAAGCGCTGCTTCCGTGACTACAAAGAGCACGGCGGCCGCGGCAGCAAGCGGGAGGAAGACTTCACAGCCTCCACGCCCAGCCTCTCCAGTTGGACCTCGCCAGCGTCACGGTAACAACTAACATCGAACACAACCGTACCCTCGCTAACCACACAATTCAACCTACACCGACGCACGGAACTAAAGAGATCGCAGTCAACCTAAATGTGTCGACCTGCCGCTTTCGCACCTGTCACCTATACGGCGTGCGATTGACGGTGTTGGAAATAGAATCCCCACTTGCTTTAGGGCGCCAAAACATAATCTATCTTATTTATTTTTTAAAAGCATGTTCATTCGGTGAAATAGGTAACTGGGTCATATTTTGTTGGAATCTGTTGGCAGTGACCTCGAGTATCTACCTAGTTTCTTACGACCGACGACAGTGTGTTGTGGATAGATGTAAAGTCTTGCTCTACGGAAGACGATCCTGTATAGTTTTACATACTTTAAGTACCTATCTATGTACTCAAAGTAAAATAAGAACAAAAAATCTGGTTTCCAGTATACAATATATCTCTTATTTAGACCAAAATAAATAGGTACTTAAGATGTAATAACATATTAATCCCGTATTTAACGTCTTAAGGACGATGATGATAGTCATCAATGTCATCACGTTAACTGTTGAGAAGAGATATTGATAACAACGGCAACGGCGGAAAAAAAAATAATTGGTAATTTAAAACCCTTCGAGGGAATACTACTAAGTGTAACTCATAAAAAACCGGGCAAGAGCATGTCGGACCATGCTCAGTGTAGGGTTGCGAAGCCGTTAGGACAAACACAAAAAATTATCTCAAAAAACCACATGTATGAACAAATTTTCTATTTAAAGTTATTTGGTGGTCTTAGATGATTTTTAGTAGGTATATAAACGCTTTAGTCGCCGTATCTCAGGAACCAATTAAGTCTCCTTACTCGTGATAGTTTTTTTTTAATTCTTTGTATGCTAACAAAAATTAGCGCCTTAAAGCTTAATAATTTCATAAACGGATCCCTTAATCAAAACATTGATTTCACAAACCCGCAATATTTTTTAAAGATCCAACTGCATCTGCATCATCATCGATTGGTACCTACTTTATGTACCATCAGCTTAATGGAACTCTGACCCACCATCGAACCGTGTCACAGTGACGTTATGATTGAAGTCGTAAGAAGTGTCAAACAAATTGTTTTATAATGTCACTGTGACGACATTCTATGGTGTGTCAGAGTTCCATTGTGCCGACGGCATGCTTTAAGGGCCTATTTATTACTAGCTTCTGCCCGTGACTCCGTCCGCGTGGAACTCGTTTATATCGTAGCTCCACACAAACTTCCACCCTCTATTTCACCCCCTTAGTGGATGAATTTCGGGAAAAAACCAGCCTATGTCCTGTCCCAGGATTCAAATTATCTTTGCACCAAATTTCACTTAAATTGGTTCAGCGGTTTAAGCGTGAAGAGGTAACAGACAGACACACTTTTTTATAATATTAGTAAGGATATACGCCTGAAAATGAAAAGTTTACCATAAATCATCCCAGGGTTCCGTTGCCTCCGTCGGTTGCCTTCAGTTGTGGTATCATCAGACTTTGCTGTTTCATGACAAACACGATGGGTCAAAGGTTAGTCACAAGCCGCAAGTGAGGCACATTGACCACCTGCTATTATAAATCCCAGATTAGTTCGATAGTAAAATTATATTATATTTACATCAGCATTGTAGGTACTATCGATAGTACAGCCCAATGGAACCTTGAACTACCATAGAGCTGACCCAAACACAAATGTGCAAAGTATTTTTTTTTTTTAAATAAGGGTCATTTTCGAAAGACAAATTAAGAAATTAATAAAAAAGCTTTGCAATCCTTACTATGTAAAACTGACCATTCCCCCACCTAATCTCTGAAAGCACTTACTTGTAGATTACAGGAAAACCTATAAGATTTCTATCAAAAAAACGTACGCACGGAACTCTACGGAGTTCAACTCGCACTTGGCCGGTTTTTAGGGTTCCGTAGTCAAACTACGAACCCTTATAGTTTCGCCATGTCCGTCCGTCCGTCCGCAGCCTAGCTCAGAGGCCCTTAGGGCTAGAAAGCTGTAATGTGGCATGAATATACATATTAATCACGCCAACAAAGTGGTGGAAAATCATGAAAAAATATCGTGGGGTTGTATCGATTGCGGGTTTGCGAAAGCAGGTTTTCGATTAAGGTATCCGTTTATGAAATATTAAGCTTTAAAGCGCAAATTTTTGTGAGAGTCAAGTGTGTGCCCCCCAACAACCAAGACTACAAATACTAAAAATCTGAGAAATATCTTTAATGAAAGCGCATATAACGAATTTAAAAGGAAAAATATCACTACTATAGTATAAGTAGACAGTAGACTTAATTAGTTCCTGAGATACAGGCAGCTAAAGTGTTTATACCTACTAAAAATCATCAAAGACAGCACCAAATAACTTTAAATAGAAAATTAGTTCATACATGTCATCTTGTTTTTTGAGATAGTTTTTTGTGTTTGTCGTAACGGCTTCGGAACCCTACACTTAGCATGGTGCGACATGCTCTTGCCCGGTTTTTATTTACTTGGTATAAACACTTAAACACGCTGTAACTTTTTTTTCCTTATATTAAGTAGTACCAAATTTTTTCTACATTTCAAAATGTTTGATTAACAGCGCCAACTTTTGAGTCAACGTGCCACCTTAGTCTAAAGTTAATTTACTTCAGTACAAAGAGTCGAAGTTGGTAGGCAGAGACCACTTCTTATTACCAAGTATTATATTTATACAGGGTGGAAAAATAACTCGGGCCCTGGAGGGAAACTACCTGAAATCCTTTGGTTGGCTCATTTTACTTAGAGGAGACATTCCTTTATTTAAAAAAAAAACAAAATTGCATTCAATGATTTTCTTAAATTTTCTTGTCTCTCCCGTCGAACCAGCTAAGAATTAAGAAAATAAACACTCCATCAATACTCATCACCCCATCCCGATCAATAATCCTATCGATTAGAAGAATAAAATAGCGAGTTTTCATTTTTTACAGTTTTAGTTGGTTCGATTCCCGGTTGAGACAAGCGAATTTTAGAAAACCTTTGAATGCAGTTTTGATTATTTTTAAAAATAAAGGTTTGTCTCCTTTAAGTAAAATGAGCCAACTTAAGGATTTAAGGTACTTTCCCTCCAGGGCTCCGACTTATTTTTCCACACTATATACTTAGGTAGGGTTTACCCATTACAATTTCAATACTCTCACGATCTTTCCCTACAACTTCGAGAGCCTAAGGCTGGAGTCGCCTAGTTTGCAAAAAGGGGCAATACTAAATCGGCTTGCGATTTGGTTTACTTGCCGTCACTTCCTTCGCTAACAACTCCGAATCGCAGTGCCTAAAGCATCCGACAACCATTCGTTTCGGTTGCCCTTCGTCATAGAAAAATCGTTGTAACAGTAAACACATATTCTCGCATGGTCATGCCTCGGAGGTGCGGTCACCGCCAATATCGCATCCGGCGCCAATATCGCGTTGACGGATGGGTAGCTGGCAGAACGCTAGAGATCAAGCGTCAAAGCGACATCGATCCGAGAAGAGGCCACCTATGAAGCCACGCGCCCACAAGAATGAACAGAGAGATGGAGATAGTTCGCGCGCACCTTGATGGCGGCGTCAAATTCAATTAATTGCCATTTACCTACTTTAAAACCAAACATTTATTGAAAAAATGGTTTTGCCAGGATTAAGAAGTTACATAAACTATTGATTCGAAAATCACCGTTAAATATTATAGGGTTTCGAAAATTCAAACAAAAACATGGAAAAAAGGATTTTATTTCTAATCGTGTTTTCACGTTTGCCAGTCTCAAGCAAGTATGATAAAGTTTAATATATCCAAAGAGCAGATATAACGGTGTTATGGTTATTGAGATCCAGATCGCGGAACACTACAGACTTTATCATAGGTGGTCTCTTTTACAATCGCCTCCAAAGCCGCAGGTCGTCAATTCTATCTAATGTAGGTTTCACAGTGAGACAGAACAGTGGGCAGCGCAGTACTGCTACTGTATGCACGACATGAACGTACACGCCGAGACGGAACTAGGTACTACGGTACTGTTCTGCGCTCTCCACTATTCTGCCTCACTGTACAGCCTCCCTGTGAAACCAGCATTACTCTATAATCTCTAGAATGAATAAAAAAAACGAATGAATAGACAAAATGGATAGGATGTTTGTTAAGAAGCTTGCACATATTTGCGAAACTGCTATGCAATCCAACGATATAACAAGTAATATTAATCCACACAATATCAAAGTTACCCCTGGAGTATGTCAATAATTCGTGGTTTTCTATTTTGAAGATTTTACAATCAAATTCGTCTTGAACTACTAATATTTTGCGCTCGCATATGAAACATACAGATGAAAGTTATGTCCCATAAGAGCTAAATAATAACTCAAACATTGCACGAAACAAAGATTCCAAAAATTATCAAAGACGCTTCATGTTTCTAAAGTCAATAAACTAGTGGTGTTAAAAATCTTAAGCAAACGTGTCACATTTTCGATACGATTTAGAATTTTGACTATTACTTTAGTTAACACTGGTTAAAATTTCGGCCCTTAAACACTATTAAGTATATGAAGGTACCAACTCGTACCGGGATGTAACTCCCGAAGGGTGATAAGCAATTACAACGCTGAACAAATACATATTTAAAGTTTCCTAGAGGGGTCGATTTAAGAATAAGAATGAAACGTGTTTTAACGTAACCGCTGATCATCTTCGTTTTTGTCATGTGGTCCTTAAGTACTTAACTTGATTCCAGAACTGCATCTGCTACACGCTGGTTCTGTGTCGTTGATTTTTAATTTCAAATATTAAATAACCAATACAAAAGTAAAATAACAGTTGTACGGAACGAAATCTACACGAGATATTTTTCTCGAATTTGTACTGCGTTTGTAAAACAAAAAAGAGAACTGTGGCACATTTCCAAATTCTTACGTCTTCACAAATTGTTTGCGTTGCACGCGGCAGAGGCGTATTGACGTATCGCATACACACAGGAACGGTTACATCGGCGTTATCAACTACTGATCGATCTAGTAAACGATGCTTTGCTTTTATGTTCAATTTGCTTCAAGGAAACAGTCTTGGCAAATGCATCGGAATGTTACCAGCGGGGCTTAAAAGCTAGCTAGGTACAATATGCACACAAGACACGAGTATTTGTATAACTCAAATGCGTGCACAAGAGAGTGCATAGGCACGATTCTGTCAAAGTTTTAAGAAATTTTAATTTGTATTTAAATGTTTTTATATTTTTGAATTAATTTATTAATATTTTCAATGAACTCACTAAAACATTTGTTGCATATTATTAATCAGCGTCGGTAGCTAGCTTTTAGATAAATCGCAAAACCGCCACTAGAAAAATAATGAAAAAATGTACATGTAAATAAAATAATGTACTTTTCAGATGTAGCTATAAGATACAAATTTTGCATGCTTTTTTAAGTAGAATGTACGCACATCTAATGTTTTCCACCTGTATCATTTCACTACATTCCTGCAAATAAACATTCTTATTCTTATTCTTAGGTAATCGCATTTATGTTCGGTTTTTTTTTAATTAAAGGCTTTGTGTTTTACTGTCCTGACATGTGTGTGAACCCTTAAAATAGACCACCTTAAGGTGGAAGTACATACTTACCTAAGTACTTTCGAGAGAGAGACGCCCTCTCTGACAGCGTTTAGAAAATGTTGTGTTTCGAGCAGTTTTATGCACTTCGAGACGACACTCGGACGATGAATGAGGATACGTTCAAGAACATTATCAAGGGAGTTACATTCGTAATGGGGGACGAGCTTCGACGACGACGACGACGACGAAGACGACGACGAAGACGACGACGACGACGACGACGACGACGACGACGACGACGACGACGAGTTGCGTCCTCCAGTGTTTGGCAAACACCGCAAGCGTGTGAAGCCGTCATTTCATTACAATACAATTGCATGCGAAAGGGGTAAAAACAAAGTACCTACTGTACATTGCAAGGGTAAAAATCCGTGAGTTGCAAAAACACATACACAACTTTATTGTCTGGTACATTATATTTTGACACTGGGTGTGTTCGCCAAATATTGGCGTTTCTGTTATTGCGTTCAAGAAATGGGTAAGTACCTACTTACTTAAAAGCAAGTACGTAAATAGTTACGAAAACCACTTCGATACCAATAATAAGCGATGCCCGAAAAAAAGAGTAATCTTTTTGACGTAGGTATTTATTAACCCATATCTGATTCTTATTGTGACTTGGGTTGAAGAATTTTGAAGTGCTGGATATGTATCTACCGTTGGATTGGTCTTATCAAGAATGTGTGTGTGATAGAAAGATAGATAAAACACTTACACGTCGGTACTATCAATCACACATCCAACTGACAAAATGAAATGAGCACAGTGACACTAACATAACACATACCTACGTTGTCAAAATATGTAATGTGTACGTTGCAGTAGGGCAAAGAGGTAATGGCTCAGCTTATAACTTTACTCATCATGAGCAAAACACTGGTATTCTGCCACAACGCCGAGGAACGACAGAGCAAGCACACGCAAACAATTAATAAAACAGAAAAACACAAGAAGATAATTATTTTATTAATATTTCAAATACTTACTGTCATGCGTTTGGGTGCTTGTGCGTGGATTTGGGTGTGATATGTGTATTTGTGTGTGCGTGCGTGCGTTCGTGCGTGCATGCGTGCGTGCGTGCGTGCGTTTCTTTGCAAAAACTTTGTGAATGTAAATGTGAGAGTGTGAATGTGCTATTATTACGGAACGTTACACATAATAATCGAATCACAGACACTCAGATTTTAAAAGCTTAGGACGTCTACTCCGACTTTTTCATAATTTTTTAATTTTCTTTAAATGCTGAAGAGAGGCTAAGATTTTCAAATTGGCTTGGTTTAGGGGTCGTGACGAGGATAATGGCGCAGCCGGGGAGAAGGCCGGCCGCGGGTGGGCCTCTACCACCAACCTCAGCGCAGAGCCGCCCAAAAAAGACGCCTTCTCCACGGGTTTGTATCACTTAACTTTCATTATCAATGAAATGGAAACGATGAAGCGATAGTTACCTCCCCGAACATGAAAAAACCCAAATAAATATTATATGTATTAAATAAACACATAAGAGAATTATAATGTAGGTACGGGATGTCATAATACTTAGTTAACTAGTTTGATCTAATGCTCAAAATGATTTGTACAATTAGTCCAAGGAAAACTGTAGCTTTGTGCAGGAACACTTTTGAAAACCTATCACTTTCTACGTGTGGCATCCAGGGTTCAGCAAGCCGAGCGCATCGTGGACGTCGACGCCGGACCTGGGTGCGGCCGAGGACTCTGCGACCGCTGTCACGGTTAGCTTCAAGCTGCCCAAGCGGCGCCTCACGGGCCCGCTACCGGCGCTCGACACCGGCCAGAACGCGGCCACAGGTAAGAAATACCTTCAAATATTTAGAGCGCAAGACAGTTCGGGTCGATACTTGTATAAAGAAAGGTACAGTACCTACTGTCTGGACTTAATATATCAAGGACGCAAGAAACGTAGGTAGTAGTACGAGTACGGGAGAGTCGGGGGTTAATGACGGTTAGTTTCAAATCGCCCAAGCAGCGGCCTATGAAATTGCTACCTGAGATCCAACCTGGATAGAACACAACCTCAGTTAATTACTGTAGATGATGAGGATGCAAAAGACAGCTAGGTCGGTTGGACGCATATGAGTAACGAAGAATTGGAATGTAGGTACTTACCTTAAACAGTGAAGGTTAGCTTCGAAGTGCCCGCGCTGCGCACTAATGTTACTGTTAATGTTGTTGTTAATGTTATTTTATTAATTACTTTCTAATGAATAATAGGTCTATGTTGATATAACGAAGTTGAAGAAGTTCGTTAAGACAACCAATAGTTTTTGACTCTCCACAGACATAAAAGTTGCTTTGTCACGGTGTCCAACCTATATAATGGCAATAGTAAGAACAATATCATGATAATCTTCATCTTTTTAAATGGAATACAATACATTTATTATGTCAGTAGACACAGTGACGCTCCGGCGACCGTCGCCGTCGCCGCCGCCCGTCGCCGCGACACCGGTCAATCTCACCATCAACAAGAATGACTCACTGGCGGAACGCGTGCGCAAGGTAGGTATCTAACATTAATAGCCCTGTCCAGACTCCTACGAAGAATAACATTCTTTATGTCTGTTTGTACTTACTCTTGATGTTTCACAATCAAGACACGCGCTCTTAATCTATTTCTGAAATTTTCATAATCAACTCGAACTGTTTCAAGGAGTTATAGCTGGAAGATACAGGGATAACTGGCATTTAGTACGCAACTGTTTTCCATTGAATGAGTCAAACACGTTTATAAATCTTTGAAAGTCCGTTTGATTTATCTTAAAGTGAGTTTCTACGAGGCGAGACGATTTTATTTTTAAATGAAGATTATATCGATGCTGAATACAAATCACAAAAAGTTTAAAACACCTAAACAGCGATAAATTTAATAATGCTTATAAACCATGCCGGTAGATGTTTACCTTATATCAGGATAAACAAAAATCAGTAAAGTAACGTGAGTTACTTGAGTAAGTGGGTCAAGACACTAGAGCTGTCTGTCGGCTCTCCATTCGTCTGTTGCGAGGCTCAAAATAAACTTGAAAGGTCATCATCAAAGCGCAACGCAGTCTGCAACATATTAAAACGAATTAAGGAAACGAACAATATTCACATTCTAAATAACTATAAAGAATAAATCAACTTCTGTGAAATGCAATCTAAACATTAAAACTCTTCCGCGACTGTCTGACATAACAGGCCAAACCGCTTAACATAGGGACTCGGGCGGGAGGTAATATTTCTTGGGCGCCCTAAGTGCACTCTTAGGACAGCTAAGAAATGAGAGATTATTTTTTTTTATAAAAAGGGGAAGTAGCTATAGTGACCACTAATTCTACGCGTACAAAGTCGCGGGAGTCCACGTTAATAAAATAACTTTGGACGCTTTTAAAATGAAAACAATCGAATACTTTATGAATTTTATGATTAAATAAAATAGCAGTTACCTGGCTAATATTTTGGTCGGAACATATTATTTCAAATAAGCAATTATGAATTCAACACCTTCTACCAATGCCAACTTAAACTAAAATACTTGTTTTAAAAATGAAAAATTAAATAAGGCTCTTTTGTTTAAAAGGGACTTTTTAACTTTGCAGATGAATTTATTAAAAGCTCAAAACAGTTTTGAAAAAGAAGCAAGCATTGAAAAAGAAAAAGAGAGAGAAAGAGAGAGAAGAAGTTTATCTAGAAGCAAAGAAGAAGAAAAGCCATCACGGATCAAGGAAACCCCACCGCGGCTAAAAGATACCCCGCCTCGGTCTTCAACTAAAGATGACGTTAACTTCATGATGCAGGTGAACTACTATAACCATGTATAATAGATACAGATTTGATACAAATAATTAATCAATGCAACGTTCATTACTAGGTAAAGAATTCTCGAAATTCTTCTTCAACGTTGAAACCGCCTATTCGGGGCGGACCGCCTCGTGAAAAGGACGACTCTGATGACGACACCAGCACCGCCGGCACTCTCACCACAGAAACCACTTTGGTTGACGCCAACGTCAAAGACTACCAGGTAACGAACAAGTAATAGAATTATTGGAACCGCTTGTATTAACTACGACATTTCCTTCAATGAGACATTTCTTTTTTCAGGATCAAATAGAAGCGTTCAAGCAGGAAGTTGACATATTAAGGAAGCGCTGCGAACGAGTGGAAAAAGAGAAAAGTGACATTCTGCTGCGAAGGTTGGCGAACATTGATACAGCGAACAAGTACACCAGCGGTCGGTCGTCTGAAGTATCAAAGCTCCAGCAAAAGGTCAACGAACTCACAACGCAGAATGAAGACCTAAAGGACGAGAAGAAGCATCTCACGTTGAAGATCAAAGAAATTGAAAGTGAGCTTGAGGTAAATAACTTTTTAATGGCTAGTTATTACTAATACTTAAAAAGACAAAATTATAAGCAATCTAAACGATGTTTAACCTTTAGGTACTTATCTGAAAACGTGTAGGTACTAGAGACAAAATAAGCTTCTTAAGTACTTAGTATCTAACGTACAAAAGGTGGTTCCAA
Source organism: Acleris laterana (assembly GCA_963966035.1). Taxonomy (NCBI): domain Eukaryota; kingdom Metazoa; phylum Arthropoda; class Insecta; order Lepidoptera; family Tortricidae; genus Acleris; species Acleris laterana. The sequence goes on from OZ014440.1 coordinate 13,051,985, forward strand.
AAACCCCCAACTTCTTGTACAACACCAACATTTAATAATGAAAATACACTTATTTTTTACAAGAACTTGAGGCTATTAGAAACCCACGTTATTTATCAATAAGAGCATTTGTTTACCTACAGTCCCGGCCGTCCGGAGAGTCGCTGACGCGGCAGAACGAGCAGTTGCGCGCTAAGCTGCTGGCCGCCGAGACGCTTTGCGAAGAACTCATGGACGAAAACGAGGACATGAAGAAGGAACTGAGGGACCTTGAAGAGGAAATCGAAGAGATGCAAGACAATTTTAGGTACCGATCCTTCTATAATCATGACGAATGTTACGCAAGTAACTGCTTTATTGTTTAAGATATTTTGATTGGTTTATTTCAGAGAGGACCAAGCAGATGAGTACTCATCCTTAAGAAGAGAGCTAGAACAGACTATAAAGAATTGCAGAGTTTTATCGTTTAAACTTAAAAAGACGGAAAGGAAAGCTGACCAGTTGGAACAGGAAAAATCTGATCAAGAAAAGAAGTTATTAGAGGTAACTTAATATTGATCTTAGTGATCTTAGTCCTTAAATAAAACATTTTTTTAACCCACAGGCGTCGATAAGGTATAAAATAAAGAACCAGGGGAACAATAAGTATTATTTTCCATTTGGAGTTTCAAGATTAATAAATAAATTCAAGAAACATACAAAAACCTGCAAAACTTTCCCTTTCCTGTTAACCCTTTCATTATAACGACTTAGAGACTAGGACATGAAGTCCAAAATATCGGTATCTCGAAATCTCGAAATGTCGGACCAATTTTTCAGATATTACAATTCCGATATTAATTAAGCGTAACAATACCGCAACACTTTCAATATCGATATTGAATTCCGATATTGGGTCTATCAATATCGTAAATCCGATATTCATTCATTACCTGTTAATTCCGGTATTGTAATATTGAAACAAACGTAGTATTTCGAAGTTATCTGTGGAGTTGCCTGGTATAGTTTCAAGTTCCAACACCGGTCAACACAGCCCGATCCATAGGCAGCGTTTATCGCTTTTCTTCAGGTGATCCAATAGCTAATTACAGCGAAGTTAATTACACCCCAAATCTATTGTCTAAATGAAGTATGATTTCCAGATAGTAGGCGGTCAAGCGGGGCTGGACCGCGTGCACCGCATCAAGGAGCTGGAGCAGGAGATGGCGCGCTCTACCGAGGTGGGGCTCCGGCTGCAGCGCGAGCTGGCCGACGCCAACAGCAAGCTGGCGACGGCTACCGGCGCGCCGCCCGCTAACGTCAACAAATCGCTCGCGCCCACTGATGGAGTAAGTTTCCCACTCACACGCGCGCCCACACACGTCCGCTCATTTTCAGCGCACTCTGTGCTTTACCTGCAAAGCTCCAACTCGAGGCACCACCCTACTTTGCTGAATGAATATTAATTATGCGATAGAAAGGGAAGCACCTAGGTAGTTGACACTTTCGACCTACCTAAACGCGACAAACTAGCTATTTTGTTAGGAAAAGCGCCTTTAGTATTTTTTGTGAAATAGTTTACAAAGTATTTTTGAAGTGACACAGTCTTCGCCTGTCTGGCGCATCTGCCGCGTGCGCTGCGTATTGCATGAATATTAAAACACAAAATTAACTAAACTTCTTCCCTGGGGTCTCGTGCTTGAATGTATTGGTTTGCATTACACTAGCCCATTTAATAGATATACCTAATAATGAAACTAACTTATACTTCCTTACTTACTTGTAATGAATCCATATTCTAAATTTGTCTTTGCAACATCAAACAACCTAAGAAACCAACATCACGTCATTTGTCAGAACGAATCGAGTAGATTGAGAGAAATGAGGAACAGAAGAACAAAACCTCAGTTAACAACCTAAAGAAAATCGCGTTCACTATCATGCATGATAAAAATGAAATTTGTTACTTAGTCACGGTTAAAATGAATCATGGGATGCTTCTTTCGACATACCTATATTAGCCATTCTGACAAGTATGTATAATTTGTTACTGATATAACTTATATTCTTAAATGCCTGCGTTATTTAGCCACTTGTACAAGCATGCCAGCCGTATTAATCACCGACTAACAACAACTTGTCACTAGTAACTCGTGATATATTGCGCGCTACCCACTCGAATTCCGTATTACGCAACTATATTTTCGTTTAATAACCATCTTTTTTCCGAATAAACACGCACGAAGACAAACTCGAAAAATTACACAATTTAACCCTTAACGTTAACCGCTATAAATACGTATACTTCAACACAGATACATAATTATTCGACATGTTATAATATGTAATGTAAGAGAGGAAACAGTATTTCTTTTACATTGAATAAAAGTTATTTAGAGTTCCATTATGCCACGTGTAACTTATTGCAGTGACCTTCGTTTATTTTTACAGCATAGATAAAAGCAACTCACAAAGGGTACCTATAGAAGATATAGTACAACAAGCCTTTGAAAGGAAGTGGCACAGAGGATTCCTTTACAAAATAAAGAAAGTGATTCCTCATAGCTTCCATTTGCTGATAAGATCGTATTTCTCTGACAGGTTATTCCAAGTGAAGGAAGCTGGATTGACGTCCAAGTTTTATATCTTTAAGGCTGGTGGTACCGCAGGGTTCCGTCCTGGGGCCAATACTGTATACTATCTTCACAGCAGACCTTTCAATTCTGCCAGGCTTGACCACATCTACGTATGTGGATGACTTGCTCGGATCAAAGACCCGATTGTCATCATCATCAGCCCACATCAGTCCACTGCTGGACATAGGCCTCTTCCATAGCACGCCACTGAGCTCGATCTTCAGCTCTTCTTCTCCAGTTACCAGCTACCTTGCGAATATCATCGCTCCACCTAGTCTGAGGGCGCCCTACTCCACGTTTGCCAATTCGGGGACTCCACTATAAAACTCGTCTTCTCCAACGCCCATCAGTTCTACGGCAAATATGACCAGCCCATTGCCATTTCAGCTTGCTAATTCTTTGGTTCTCTGCCGAATTACTTCGTCCCGGATTCGATTCCTGAGAGATACACCAAGCATAGAATAGAATAGAATAGAATAGAATATCATTTATTTGCAAGAATCATGGTTAATTACAGGTGATTAGTTATATTACATAGATAGTTCAACATAATCCTACCGACATTGCGGCGTGCAAATTTTTAAAACTTAATACTATAAACAATTTTATTGACCATTATGATCTGAACTGTCCAACCAAACACATCAACTGCATGTTTACAATTAGGGATATTTATTTATTTATTTTACATACTTGCTGAATCTACAGCCAGTTGTGTGGAGGAAGTAGCTCCATAGCTCCTTCCATAGCCCGCTGAGCGACTCAGCTGCAGCATCCAATGTGCTGCAGCTGGGTATATTATGAAATCACCAGCAAAATATAAACAGAAACTATCTAGTCGTCCAAAAAAATTGGCAATTAAATTAAGGCATCAAAGCTACAATACACATAATATAAAAGACACAACATAGTTCGCCTTTGTACATGTTAATCTTAAGTTTATGTACGAATTTATTTGTATTTTTTTTTATTGTGCAATAAAGAGTTTACATACATACATACATAATGAGACTACATAACACAGTGAAGGAGTTTTTATAATATGCTGTTCTCACTGGAGAAAGCTCTCTCTCTACAATACGACATACACAGAACGCATCTGATTATAGTCAAGAAAGACTGATGGCAGATTAGACCTGAACAAAAATAATAATTAATTGTTGACATCAAAAAAGAAGTTGTCAGGGGCTTTAGACAAGATGGTTAAGAGTAATGTAAACAATTTTCAAAAACTGTCAATTTGTATAGAATAGACATAAGGGCTCGACGTGACCGTCGGGCAGCTTACATCAATCCTATACATTTTCGATAACGATAGAGTTCGAAGAATGCGTCTTGTATAAGCCCAGCGACCTCTTTACGACTAGTTATGTTTTAAGTATTGTACCCGATGTGATCCCTACAACTTATTTTCAACTATTTCATCTCAGGTAAATGACCAATCCCCAAATAACAGTAGCTAAACTATTTCTAACCTATACGTAAAACATCAGCAGAAGGTGTCTCGAGCCATGATGACACGTGGTGGCAGCCAAGAGGACCCCGCCCAACTGCTGAGAGACCTGCAAGACTCTCTAGAGCGCGAGGCAGACCTGCGGGAGCAACTGAAAAATGCAGAGGAGGAGGTAACTTGTCTTCTGCTTATATTGCTTTTGTAACCTTGTTAAGAAAACACTGCATTTCAAGTCTGCACAAACCGCATAATTTAGTTGTAATATAGCTTTAAACGGGTAACAATAATACTCTACCAAAATAACGTTTCCAGATTGCAAGCACTCGAAACGAGCACATTCAAAACCGAAATAAAGTCCTTGATTTTCCGCTATTTCGTAACTATTGGTTTTGCCAATAATTTACCACTTGTTAACAGCTTTAAGCCGGTCCACTTATTAAACCAATCAGTTGGTTTTACTGGTGAACAATTGCATTTAATAGGGCATTAGCTTTCGAGCGTCGCCAGCTGGCAAAGTGCCAAACGAGGCTGAGTCACGCGCCGACGTAAATAGACAAATGTTAGACGCGCCATCGATAAATCCTTTACTTTCTATGGCGCACTCTTAATTGTGTCAAATTCGTTTTATTAATTATATTCACTTAAACATTACATCTCAGTCTTAAGTATATTTTATCTTCGAACAGGCTAGCCGATATCGGCAACGCTTCGGAGGCAGAAGGATTCCTCCGCTGCCCAAAGTATCGCAATCATCCCATCCTGATCTCATCCCTTCCAACACTTCCACTCATGCACTTAAAGAAAGCATTGATGAAAACACTAGTCAACGACTTCGTATTCTGGAAATGCAACTTGCATTAAATAAATCACTATCAGCATTAGATATTAATCCCGTGTCAATCGGGGTCAATCGAACAGCTCAAGCTCCACAAGACTATCTAGAATGTTATTCTGAAGGTTGTCAGACTGATGTAATAATGGTACATGAAATAGAGACTGAAACTCGTATAATTACATTCGATTCCAGTGTGCAATGTAACACTGAAACTCTAGACACAATCACGCAGACAGATGCACCCTTCATGAAATGTAAAAATATACAGACTGATGGCTCTAAAACGAATGGAATACAAACCGACAAAATAAAAGTACGAAATTCTTGTATACAAACTGAAAACAAACTCAACAACGATAAAAGTCAACAAGTTACAAAATCTGAGTTAGATCGCGTTGATACGGCTACGGAAACCGATCCACAAACTGTATTCAATGAAGGAACAATGACGGAAAACCTTGAAGTGTATGATCTCAGCCTACCAGACTCACAAGAAATCGTCATCGAACGTTATGGAGAAAAAAGTACACCAAAAGACCACTCAAAAGAAAAGTCAGAAAGTCCCCCTCTGCTTCCTGAAAAAAATCCAGCAAACGCTTCAAGCCAATTATCCTTTCCCTTCGTCTCAATGTTCAATCCATTGGCTGTAAGGTTACCAACCATAGGTACATATAACTACGCCCCCGAAATTTTACTGTTGTTTTCTATCCAAGGTGATGTTTTGTACATAACCTACTCCAATAATACAAATACTATAGATTATAGAATAAAAATCTAACCCAAATGTTCAATAATGATAAACTAACGAATATTTTCAGGCAAATAACTTACGTAAAACATCATCACGGGTCGAGGACGAGAATGAATCCTTGGTTCTACAGCTGAAGAAAATGGCTACCAAGGCCAGAAGTATGTCAAACTAATTATGTTATGAGACATCCATCTAGTTTGTTTAATGCAACTTCCTTATCGCCAACCCAAACGCATCTCTCAATAACCTTTGAACTCATCCTTCGCTATCCGATTTCGCTGGATCCCTGTCATGTTATCAAAGTTTACTAACACGCTTTGTCGATAAAATCAACAGACGTATCGATGGTAGCCATTTTCTCCAGTTCGGTTTGATACTTGTGCTGAATTCAATGTACATTATGCAATTCGTAATTAAATAGGAGTTATTTTTCTATTTTCAAACTTGCTTGATTGGTTTCATGGTTGTGAGTGGAAAAAAGTATATGCTAATTCCCCTAATGAACTTTATGTAACTCCATTAACCACTTGCGCAAAGCAGAATTAACTAAACAACATGTTTCTTAGCTTTGATTATCCTGGACGTAGAACGCGTTTCTATACTTTGTTAATTATTCGTAGCAGGTCGCAAGCTTTCCCCGACACCGCCACCAAATAGACTTTATATTGAAGCTCCAAATGAGAAAGATGAAGGAATATTAGACGAGGATGATCCCGCTGAGTTAAGGATTCTTCTAGAGCTCAACGAACAGGTAACTAAATAACAAAAAAGTTATATTAATCCTCGTAATGCTTCATTATTGAAAATATTATCACTTTAAAAGGAAGCAGCAGTTTTAAGGCGTAAAGTCGAGGAATTGGAGCAAGATAGAGAAAACCTAAAAAAACAAGTTAAAGAACTGAATGATAAAGTCGCTAGCGCAGCCACGAAGACAAATACTAATTCGTCATTTGGACTACGACGAAATGCGCCAAAGGGTAATAACTTATCCGAGGAGAAAGTGAAGGTAACGCAAAGTTTCAACGACCACTAAAAAAAAATCCGTTAACACAAATGCAATTTTTTCGTGAAGTCATTTATTTAATATAGTTATCACTCGCAATTTATATTTTTTCAGGTTCTAGAAGATGAAATAGCTGAACTAAGAAAAAAACTAATTGAAAAAGAAAGGGATTGTGAAAGATTACACGCTGAGCTTAGTCTTACACAGAAAAAGCCTAAAGCATCATTAATAAAGAGCAAGTTAGTACATAACCTTATTTGGCACAATAACTCTATGCAATCAATAAACAAAATCGACCTACACGAACTTAAGCAGTATATTTAAATTAATTTATTATACAATTAATTTTCAGATCTCTGGATGGAAGTAATGATCAGCAAAATATTGACTTAAAGAGACAACTTCAGGTTATTGAACAAGAAGCGACTGTTCTTCGTTCTAAAACTCAAAGTTTAGAAGCTGATAACGAAAAACTTCAGGCCGAAAATAAAAAAATACAGGTTACTATCATCATTATAATACTAAGTAATATTATAAAATTCATATTAGGTTTACTATCGGACTTGGCAATACAGAAACAGTGCGACATCAGTATGCAGTATTTTTTTTATTAATGCGAGTATAAAGGCAAGCATCTGCAGTAAAAATACTTGTCGGTGCGGTGCCGGTACACAACTAACGCTCTGTACAGTGTTTTGACTGAGCGCCTATATTTCAATGAGGACTGAGGACGAGGAAATGGGCAAGAGGGATCTTGCGCGGTATGCGCTGCGGGCGAGGACACAGCAAAAATTATAGCATCTAAATACAAGACAAAACCAAGGAGTAGCCAAGACAGCGTTACCATTAGGCAAACAGTTTGAGGCTTACCGTCTGCTTTCCCATATTGTACAGTTTGCCAATTTGCATTTGGCAAACTGTTCAGTATGGGAGGGCAAACAGTAAGCCGCAAATTGTTTGCGTAATGAGAACGCAGCCCCTGCCTTTCGGGCGAAAAGGAGTGGGTAGCTGGCTAAATAAAACACCCTCGAACTGCGTACCTAAATCCTGATGGCTGATAGCAAACTGTAAGCCAAAACTGAACGTGACATCATTAATTCAGTATAACACGTCAATACTAACAGTTTTATTCATTTTAGCTTTTGAAAAACACTAAGACGTTAAAATCAGACAAGTCCTTTGAACAAAATTCTGCAAAACTTAGTAAACTTGAAAATGAACTCAAAGAAGCTCTTACGAAAATCAAAGAACTAGAAAACAACAAAGACACAGAAGAAAAAAGCGAAAAGAAAGTAAGATTTGGCGGAGAAGTAAATAAAAAAGATGCCGACATGCTTAAATCGAAACAAGAAGAACTAGACAAACTAAAACTTAACTTCAGTAAGGTATGTATGAAAACCATCATTTAATTTATTATATTTCAAATAAGAATAACGTTTAGGATTGTCATTAGCTGGAGAAAGAAAACGCAAAGCTGCAAGCAACCTTGAAAGCCCTTAAAGAAGACGCTATTAAGTCGTTCAAACCGCGCACACCGAAGAAACCCACAGATATGACTACAAAGCTGCAAATGAAGAAAATGGTTGAGGATCTAGAAAATGAAATTGGTTTGTAAAACTTTACTTATAATCACGTGGATAAAAACACTGCTCATTTTATTAAAATAAATATTTTATGCTTAGGTGAAATGTGCGTCGTGATGAAAAATGCAGGACTTTCAGAAAATGCCTTAAATTCGAAAACACAGCTTGAAAAGGATATTGAAGGAATACGATCTAAGTTGTCCAAAAATGAATCAGACTTCTCCAATGAAAAAAATAAAATGCAAACTGAAATAGCTCGCCTCAATGATCTCATTAAAACCCTGGAAGCAGACCATGCAAGTTTTGCTAGTAAATGTAAAACAAACGAGGACTCAAAAACGAAAGCTATTAATGAACTGAAAGCCCTCAAGGACGATAAGAAGCAACTAGAAAATAAAATAAATAAATTTAATGAAGATCTAAGTATGTATTTCCATTCGTGATAATTATATTGGAGTTTACAAGAATGATCGTTTACTTATTTTTTATTTGCAGAAAATTCCTCTACTCAGCAAACAGCACTGGCAGATTGCAGGAAAAAGATAGAATATTTGAAAAAAGAAATGGATGCAAAAGACAAGGAAGTTGATAAACTGAAAAAACAAGTAGAACATATAAGTAAATTAGAACAAGACAAAAACAAACTACTTAAAGAGGTCCAACAACTTTTTATTGAAAATCACAACTTTTTGTACTTAATTTTGATCGTAATATAAATTAAATGCATTATATTGCAGGTTGGAGATAAAACTAAGAAGATTACTGAGTTTGAAAAGAAATTAAAAGAAGCCGAAGATAAATATAAAAGAGCCGAAAAAGTGGCATCAACCCGAAAAGACCGTGTGACCAAATTAGAAAAAGAGGTAAGGGAAACGAAACGATACACCATGCGATAACACCTATTCCATACTCTTTCGTCATATAACCCCATACTTTTACGAGGGCGAGGGGAATCACGTCATTATGGAGTCATAATGGTAAATTGATTTGTTTACATGATTGGCCAATTCAATTAATTCACTTTATAGAAAGGGATCCTTTATAGGTATTATTGTTAATTTTATTATACGATTTTAGCCTTCACAGGGCGCATATTAGACCTAACTCAAAAGAGAGAGAAATAAAGGTAAAAATGAAAAAGAATAAGATATAAATAAATTAGGTTATTAGTATTTATTACACAGGAATGACCGTACCAGAGGCCTATCGATCGGATTAATCAAATGAAGGGGTTTTGCGGTCCCTGGACCGAACAAGCTGACTTGACTCAACAACAGTCGTTTCATCAACAATTCTGAATATTGTCAACAATATTTTAAATTCGTAATATAAAATATTATACGGAAACAGATACATCTGGTGTTCGCTAGTAAACATCTTAGCCTAATTGTGCAACATGTGGTGACTGGATTACCATCAAGTTTTAAAAGTTGTAGGTAATTCTGTAGCTCTGCCTACCCCACTCTGGGATTACGGACATGAAGGTATGTAGCTATGTATGTAGATACATCTGATTATATGTGCGCAAAATTCTAACTAAATTAACTTGGAAACACTAAACTTTTTGAACTTGCATACCTGAAATAAATTATTCCAGATGTAACTTTAATTAGCGACCAGTCGAAAGGAATACACGCTCTTAAAAACTATGATATTAGGACCCATTATTGTTATTATCCATTAATTACTCAAAAATCAATAAAAAAAAGTCAAAACTTGAAACGTTTTTTTTACTTTCACTATAGTGCAAACCCTGCAAAAACACAGGAAATAATAATTGACGACAGAACCCTAAAAAACGGCCAAGTGTGAGTCGGTGTACAAAACCATCGATGCGCGAGTCTGACTCGCACTTGATCAGTTTTTTGTATTTTGAGGAATCGTAAAGTGTACTTAAAACTTAATGTTTCCGATTATTAACCAATTCTTGATGTCAGCTATCAGAGGAGAAGGAGCAAACTGAAGCGCTCGCCAACTCTCATAGACGTTTATCCGTTGAATTTACGAGTGAAAAAGATGGCATACAAACAAAACTCTTTCAAGCTGAAAGCAAAGTTATAAACTTAGAAACGGACATAAGAGAAATGAAGGCTGATCACGAGAGCCAAATGATTAATTTAGAATCAACTGTGGCTGCTAAAGACATTCATATAAAACAACTGGTACTTACAATAATTGATAATGTATGGAGTGAACCTAGCTCCCAGTGCATGTCGCCTCAACGAACCCACACAGCGCCCTTATACAGAACACCGTTTTATTTAGATGACCCATACGCATGATTATTTTTACTACTACGTACCTACCAAACTTACAATTAGTTACTTACTTTCTAGGTGATATTTATTTGAAATTCAACATACCCAATTTGGACCCCTTTGCAGTTCTAGTAACGTTATCCTGATTTTAATGGTCTGGTTGGTTATTACAGGAGGATGCTCTTCGAGAAACCTCTAACGTAAAGTATGATGAAGCTGTGTCTTCTGTAGAAATGGCACATATGCAAGAAAAAGTTGAGAAAACAACTAAGGAACTAAAAGAAAAGGAAGATGAACTAGCTGCTGCGAAACAAGATCTAAACAAAGCCAAGAAAGATTTAAGTTCTATACAAGAGGAAATTACTGAAATAAAATCGACCTTGGCAAAATCGGAAAACGAAAGAAAGGATCTCGAAAATAAGCTGCAAGCCGAAAAGAAAGATTCTAGTTACTGGGAAAGCAAAGCATCTGAGTTTGATACTGATCTACAGGTAGTGTCATTTATATACGATATGCAATTCAATTGGAATATTATTTGTTACTTCTAAATTTAAAATGCAACGTAACCCAGAAATAATTAATTAATGATTTATTGATGTAATAATTATAATAGTCATGTAAACTTTTTAACAACTGTATGTAAGATGTATCGTAAAATATTCTCTTCATTTTTTAAGGCTGAGCGAAAGAAACTGGAACGAATGCGCATTGCTCATGATAAAGACATCAAGAACAAGGAAGCAGAGTTAGCGACACTGAAAGGAAAATTGAAGGTCCTGGAACAAAGCTCCGGCGCGGGCGCCAAAAGGATAGCTGATCTCAAACAGGAATATGAGGAGACTGTTAAAAGTAATGTGGAATATTCCCTTTTTTTACGCAAATATTTTTTCTTGAATATGAGTAATGTATTGTTTGTTATAATCATTGCAGAACTAGAACATTCGCTAGCTGTAGAAAAGGCTGAGTACGATGAGTTAACGGGTAAATACGAAATGCTAGAAGAAGAACATGTAGTTACCAAAGCAAGACTGACTGTTGAAAAAGAACAAGCGCAAGGGTTAGTATTACTAATGCTTTGGTAACACATAAATACCTAACATAGACGATCTTACAACTTTATAATTTTATCTTTGTTGCTATATTCAGTGAGCTGACACACGTACAAAAAGAGTTAAACTCCACATTAACAGAGTTGAAAACACTCCAAGATAATTACGAGAAGCAATCTTCAGGGTGGATGAAAGAAAAATCTGTAATGCAGGTACTGACTATTTATCTTACATGTCAGTCGTTCTTTACGTTTAATTTGTCTGTTTGCGCCTAATATGTTTTGTTTTGTGATACCTAGAGTGAAATATCATCATTGCAAGATCGTCTTTGTGGCGGTGGGTGGGAGGTGGAACGTGCCCGTTTGCAAGCTCGCCTCGACCAGCGAGATAAGGAATTAAAGGCCGCACTTGAGAATCGCGACGTATTAACACATCAGCAAGATATCACCAAGAAAGAGGTAATACTTTAAAACCAACAATTTGCAATACGGTAAACTCGTGATAATAATTGTCATCGCAATCTTAACTTGGAAATTTACTTTTCACAGCTGGAAGAAGCCAGAAGAAATCTGGAAGACTACGAAAGAGTATCAAAGATACAAAGGAACTTAACAACGGAGAATGCAGACTTAGAACAAGAGCTAACCAACTTGCAAGCGCGACTCGAACAAGCTGAGAGGGCAAGGAAGAGCGAGATCACAGATACAAAAATGAGATACGACGGTCAAATGAATACTATGCGAGATGAATTGAAGTCGTTACAAAACCAAGTAATTATTATTTAACCGTGTTATTGACCATCAACACATGAATTATTAGGAATCTGAAAAATGAATTTTTCCAGGTATCAAGATTCAAGCGCGAAAGAGATAATTATAAACAGATGCTGGATGCCGCACAGAAGACAATGGCGGAGATGAAGAACGGGGATAAGAACACGAGAATAAAGAGGACTTCTATATCCAGCACAGATGAGGTAACTTTATCATTGTCAAGGCAACTTACTTATTATGAACCCCACATAATAGAATACTAGTGTCTAAAAGAAGCTATACATTTCAGGAGGAATACCGCACAAAATTAGCGACACTGGAACAACAAGTTGCGTGTCTTGAAGACGAGCTCTGCGAATCCCGCCTCAACGCTTCCAAACTTAACACAGAATTGATAAGTGAAAAGTCGTCCGCGGAAGTGCGTTTGGCTGAGATGCAATCAAAGCTTAATGAGGTGAGATATTAAATTTTACTTAGATTCTGGTCTTCCATAACACAATTTACAGCCGTCCAACGTCAGCGCGTTTCAGTAAACTTCCAGATGTCCATCATATCGTTAGCGGTTACTTTGTATATTATTATTGTGCGTGGTTACTCATTTTGTCCGCGACACGACATTTTGCTACCATACTTGGAAAAAAAACTAAACTAGACGGATAAGACAGAAAGAAAGAAGCAACAACCAGCCGTACGGTATGTGCGAATGGAGATGTCGCCTACGCCATTTAAACGCTTGCAGTTTAAAAGAAACAGATAGAGATCATTTCTATAGTAGTAAGCATCCTGACGAGATGGGTAGGGTATGACGTTCTAGGCGGCCGAGGGCGTAATCACCAGATCAAATCAGATCATTGGACTATGAGAAAAGTTTTAATGAACACATCAAACCAAAAAATGCTAATAAAGGATATATTTATTTGTTCAAAATTCAGAAATACTAGTTAGTAACATTAACAATTTATTCGTAGGATATATTTATTTGTTCAAAATTCAGAAATACTAATTAGTATCATTATCAATTTATTCGTGCAGTATGAAGAGGACAGATTGCTGTCATCTGGTCGGGCTCGCATCGCAGGCTTGGCAACGCGCATGGAGTTAGCATGGCACAAAGAGAGAGACGAGCAACAGAGGCTACTGCAGGAAACATCCACTCTCGCCAGAGACCTTAGGCAGACGTTGTTTGAGGTAATATAATAAAATAATTTTATTAATGCCAACACCTACCTTTATTTTAAGATCGTTATTTAATTATTATTTTTAAAGGTGGAGCGTGAAAGAGATAAGGAGAGGTTAGATATGAAGAGACGGATAGATCAGTTGAAGAGAACCACCGAAGAAGAGACTGAAGAGGCCAAGAAAAAGGTATGCATATAACTTGACTCTATCATCGGTCGTCAAAGCACGGGCACTAAGAAGGAATAATACAGAATGTGGGTAGTGGCGTTTTGCCCTCCACACATCGAGAAATATATAATGGCGGATATACTGAGTTATGTGGTCTACCTAGCTAGTCCAGGCCTCGTAAGGACCCCATTTTTTACATAAAACGGCCATTGGCATAATCTCAATCCATTGCAAAGGAGATAAAATTGATAATTATTTCCTTTTTTTCTCGATCGCTTGTGATCATTATTACGAGTATCAATTGATTTAGTCAATTGACTATAGTTTTCACAATACTAAACTTAATTATTTGTAGAAGACTATTGTTTGTTTCAATTTGACATATTCATAATGGTTCAAGGTGACGGAGTTACAATGCGACTTGCTGGAGCTCCGGGACGCGCACGCCAAGCTGCGCACAGCCAATGAGAAGCTGCGACGCGACAAGGAGCGGCACGACCGCGACCGCGACCAGAACAAACTGCTAGTCGCATCGCTAAAGCGCGCGCAACAGGTGAGCACTGGACCGTCATACGTTTTTTAAATTCCTTACCTAATTGTTTGTCACCACTGATGCTTAAGGTAATTAAGAGATGGTGCCACAGGATCCAGTTGAGTTGGAAGTTAGTGGTGGTAGGACCTAGTGCAGGGTCCGTTCCGATCGCTTCCACTATGTTATCCTTTAACATACCGCCAAGTAGCAGTGTTCTTGTTGTATTCCTTTAAGGGGTGTTCCGTTTTGGTTCTCAAGGTTGGCAACCCATTTGCAGTCTTAGGATTGCAGTCCTGTGCTAGTAGTATTGAGAACAAAAATGCCTATGGGTCTCAGACCCAGGGCCGGAGTTTAGGGCTGGGCTAATACTACTCAGGGGCATATACTAATAAGAGGGTTTTTTCGCATTATCGTCTATTTTTGTCTTTGACTTAGCTGGGGCCCCTTGCATCCACGGGGCCCTGGGCTGAAGCCCAAAAAGCCGGTAGATCCGGCCCTGCTCAGACCCCACTTACCATCAGGTGGCATGTGTGTTCGTTTGGATTCTCTACATCTGGACTTCGTCTTCGCTTTACTAGTGTGTTAACTCGCAATGGTACGCCCGCTACGCTGCCAGGGCTTTGGCAAGCATAGGTCTTCTGTTGCCGTGAGGTGGCCACGCAATACCTTTGAAGCCGAATTAATCTCAATGAATTGCTTGTGCAAGCGTTAATTTTATATTCTGTCCTATGAAAATATTGCTGTTATACCTATTATTTTATACAGGAGGACGATAAAACGATAACTCAGTTGCTAGAAACTATCGAGGACCTAATGAAACAAAGCCCGGACCTGTTCCGGAGCGAGCCGGTCCGGCCGGAGAAAAACTTGATGACTCCCACACCACCACGCAGAAATCGGGTGAGCTATGATGCCTTACTTATTTTCAGAATATTGTTATGATAAATAAAGTTATTTTGAAATTTAAAGTTCAATCTACCAATACAGATCAAGACATACCTACCAATATACTAACGTGACTCTTCATCCAAAGCAATATTAAGTTCATTTTGACAAGACTGCAAAATAAAGGAGTAGATTCTCTATGCAGCATGAATTCAGCGATATTCCTTTTTCAGTAGACTCTACCGCTAGCGAAATTTTTTTTGCATAGTATTTAATTTTGGTTAACTATTAATAAAGTTCATACCTAGATGTTATTTTTTATCGTTACTAAAATATTGTTTCTTTTCTGTGCCGAAAACGCAGAGGGAGGAGGAGCGGCACGTGATTCTTAAAAATTCATTGTTAGGTCTCGCCCTTGGCAAGTCGTGGCAGAGACGTATAGGAACGCATCATCTATGCTCTCATGCGTATGCGGCTTTAATGAGCTTATTCATCACACTGGGTATTACATAAAACATAGAACCTGGTAGTTTTTGTTAGTCTGTTGATGAGCTACATGTATCACGCAGTCCTCCAAGTCCCGGTCGCGGTCGGCGACGCCCGAGAGCGCGGAGGCGAGCAGCGCCGAGGCGGCGGCGGCGACCGCGGCGCGCCTGCGCCGGCTCACCGACGAGCTGCGCGCCTCGCGCATCGCGGAGCGCACGCGTCGCCACCAAGCCAACCAGAGACGGTGCGCACTTACCTCTTTCACCCTTTTGATACTATACTGGTTTTATACGAGATCGTGTTACAAGGCGATAAACGAAGCGGAGATGCAAGCGACGCCATCTAAAACGAAAATAATGTTGCTACCGTATAATACATACTACTTTTTACTCTAACAATAACCCTCTGGGCCCGCCTTCTCTGGCACCGACCATCGGAGCGCCATACAAACTATCTATAAAATAATATATTTGCAGAGATAGTGAAAAGGATACTTTTAGATCCATGCAATTTAGGTAACGTTAGAAGACTGCCTCATAGCTCAATTATGTGGCGCACTACATCCGAAGCAGATAATTATAGTTAATTCGTGGCGATCAAACAGCATCCAACCAACACAAAACTCGTAGTCAACATTAATAAAATGTATTTTATTGTAGTGCAATGTCAACGGAGCCCCGAGATACCCTGTCTGTTACGCCGTCTTCACGAACGCCATCCCGTGCGCCTTCACTCAAGAAGCGGTCCATTTCGTTAGAGCAGACCACCAAAGACCAGGTAAACTTACGCTATACATTCAAATTTCGGGCTTTAGCATTCCTTAATTAGTTGACTCACGACCCGCTCAAGTGCAGAATTAATCATTGCTATACACAGCGTGAAACACATAACATTATTCTGAGGTTTTTCATTTACAGAGTGCAATATGGAAGACAGTGGACGACAGCAGCGTTTCGTCAATGCAGTCTCTCGACGGCGACGGGGACGGGCGGCTATTCACCATGCAGCGCGATGCTAGCCTCGACAGGTAAATTACTGAATATTACCAATAGCAAGTATTATTGTGCAGTTTTACTAAACACAAATATACAAACACTATGGGTTCGACTAGAACGAAAAGAGAAACTCCAATAGTTGCTTCTAGTTTAAGCATACACGGAAACTTGGCGTATACAGTATAATGGTGTAGAGCCATTAAATATATTTTTTTGCCATAAATACACTAATTGTTCAATATAATAATGTCGTAACACCATGTTCTTATACAATGAAAATGACAACTTACAGTCGACTGTCCGGCGGATCAGCTCAGAGCGAGGTACTGCCTTCAGAAAAGAAGAAAAAGAAGAGTATATTTGGCAAACTGAAGAAATTGACCAAATCCCGTTCGATAGACGACCAAGTCGATCCCGAAACCGTAGAGTTTAGACCCATCGGGACCGTATCGCAAGTAAGTTCGTTATTTTCTTCTTCTGATTGCAATAAAAAATATTAATTTCAGAGATTGCAGTTTAATCTATAGTTAAGTAAAACTACATGTATAATGTACAGCTTATTTATTGGTAAAAACGTAGGTTAGGAGGGAATATTTCCCAATATTGCTGCTTTATGTGGTGGTTCCCACGGTATTGTAGTTCAAACAGTCAGGAGGTCAAACCCTTTTTCCTAAACAGTATCAGTTCCAGACTTGAAATGTCACACCTAAATCTATATACATTTTCACTCTTATTGATACCAGTAAAAGTAGTTTAATTC
Organism: Acleris laterana; assembly: GCA_963966035.1. NCBI lineage: Eukaryota > Metazoa > Arthropoda > Insecta > Lepidoptera > Tortricidae > Acleris > Acleris laterana. The sequence goes on from OZ014440.1 coordinate 13,069,289, forward strand.
AATAGTGTTTCTAGCAACGCTTTTATTCTTTTAGGGGTCGGATTCCGACATGAGTGCTGCGGGAAGCAAACGAGACTTACGAGGTCGTCTCTCAGACATGTTCAGTAGAAAAGGGCAAATGTCTCGCAGCAACAGGTAAGCTTTACATGCCTTAATGCTTATGTACAGTACTTCCAGCTTCTAAATTCGGCAGGCTATCGCTATCGGCTATCACACTTGCACTCGCTACTGCCAGTATGTTTGTCACTCGTGACTCATAGAACAACGAAGATAGCCGATCGCTATTAAGAAACTGGTAGCACTGTAGAGATGTGATAGAAGTTGGCAGAGACACGACACGTAGGAGTCAGTGGGCAGGCTGCGGCTAGTCACCTTGCCCCTCCCTACGACTGTCACCCGAGGCGCGGTGTGTAATTTTTTTATAAAATGATCTATGCATGTTGCGAAGATCTTGTTTAATAGTCGACAATCGATGCTTCACTACATCCGTCCAATCCTTTTGAACGCCTTATGTCGAGTACAAGATGTGTCATTCTCGCCAAACATGTTTGCGTTCGAAAGGGTAGGAACACTCAATGCATTGATGTGATGCTTCGTTTTAAGGGAGCATAAATAGAGTCCACTTGCAACAAAATAGGTAATGTAGAACCTTGTCCGAAATATTAAACATTTAATGTTTCAATGGTTTTTTTAATATCCTTTTATTAAATACTTTCTGATCCTCAGATTACCAGGTCTCGGACCAAACAACAAACAATTTGGTCATGGATATTGGAAATGATGAAACAGTAATTAAATCTGTTAAGCAATAACTTCTTTATTAAAATCTATATTTTTTAGAATTGGCTATAAAGTTTTCGATCATGTAACACGACCCTTTCTTTACTCTAAAATAAACTCTACTTTGGCCCCATAAACGGGACTTATCACATACCAACCACCCTGTTTATTCGTGACATACTCCATGTAATAATTGTGATTTCATTTACTTTTAGCAAAGACCAAAGTCCAGAACGGCCGGCGAGTTCCCTAGGACTCTCGAGGCCTATTATACGGAACGCAAGCTCGTCAACACTGCGCACTACTTCTGCTAAACCAGTACGTTTACACAATTTATAAATAAACTCCCTTCTAATGCCAAAAATGTAAAACTCGCTTTATCTACTTTTTTCTTCACAGAACGACGCTCAGAACTCGAGGGGGTCGAGCGCTACACCTGCCGTGAAAAGGAAAGGGAAATAACTGATACTGTTCAATTTCGCATCACTATTATGTATTTATCCTTTCTCCTTTGATTTTTCCACATAGCATGTAATATCACAATACATATCAGTAATAATATTGCATATCTATCCATGAGATAATGTCGAATATTGTTTAAAAATGGTCACATTAATAAAACTTAAGTATTGGAAAGTCATAAACAAAATGCCACCTTATCATTTTAACTAAAACAATTATAAGAGAACACGATACATTCACCTCTTGCGATAGCTATGCAATCTATAAGCGTCACAATATACGGTGACCGCTCAACTATTTCCTACTTCCTAAGTCCCTAGTGAGCATAGTGAGAATCCCTCGGACGTGTTTCTATTTCACGTAGGGAAGTTTAGCAAAGTTTTCTAGCTATGTACTGTAATTTTATAATAAAGATGTCGGTTGCACAAAGCGTTTTATTTAACACGGCACGAAATTAAAAAGAATTTGGGAGTATTATTAGAAATCTATTCAATTTCAAACATTTTTACAATAGGCGTGAAAAATAGAGGCTCGTTGTGAAGCCAGAACGGAACAGAATAAACGTTCAAACCTCCAAAGCGAGGCGTTAGATGGAACGTGGAGGCGCGGCGGCTAGCTCTGGTCCATGAGGTTAGAGTCTACGCCCGTGCCCGACGAGTCCTTCAGGATTGACTCGAAGATGGGCTGCAGCTCGGGGAACGACTTGATCTGCGCCACGAAGTCGATCAAGTGCGGGTTCTTATCTGCAAAACGACCATCGGCGTTGACTCTACCAACGCTTGCAAAAAAACCTAACAGTCGCAAACTATTCATATTTTTTTTAGCTCTTTGAGAGGTTAGGTCGCTCAATGGAAGTCAGTCATAGAACAAACATTCGGCTGACCTATCTTGAGACCCAATAAGTGGAGTCACAATACACAGAATACAAACTAAAAAAAAATCTCTTTTCTTCGTTTTTAAGCGAGAAAATAGTCATAGTAGTTGGTTTTTATCCATTTCATCTAGTAGTAACTTGTTTCACTTGGCAATGTATAATAGCCGCAGTTGGTTACGCACCAGCCTCTGGTATGTGCATGAGCGCGGCGGCGGCGCGCAGCGCGGACCGCTTCAGCTCGTCCTGCTTCTCGTACTCCTGCTTCACAGAGTTGGCCTTCACTTTCATGGTGCACGTCGCTCGAAGGGGATCCACTAAGCTCTCGAGCCCTGGGAAACATACCAAATATTATACCTGGACCGATACTGTAGGTTAGTTTTTTTTTACTACAGATTGAGAGTAATCGAAACAGTCTCTATTTGTGAATACTATTTTAGCACAATAACTTTTAGGCAAGTGCATTGTTCGTAAAATTATATAAAATTGACTTTTCTTTAATGTAGTTGAACTCAAGTTTCGTGTAAATTTATTCTTTAAAAAGAAAATCGGGACAGTACAGTGGATAAATTTTGTTAAAATATGTGGCCCACTTCAACTCAGCCAAATACGAAGTTATCTGACAATGTAAACCCGTCGGCAGGGCTTGTTCCGGTTAATTATAGTAATGGTTTATTATTAACCAAGTTTTTCGTAGTGTTATGATCGCGCTGGGATTAACCTGGAATTTTTGGCTTTTGATTCTTCTTGAAGTTGAAGTCTTGAATAACATTGATTCTGTTCAAGCGCAAAAGACTTGACAATGCTCTATTTGAAATGTAAGGCGTTCCTGACGAGCTGTTCTGAGCCATGCCCGTCGGCACGTGCCCAGAAATGTACAGGTACGCTCGCGAGGAGTACTTACTCTGCAGCACTATAGCGGGGCATAGTTGCGCGAGCCGCGCGCACATGAGGTAGGTGAGCATCTTGATGTCGTAGTGGTCGCGCAGCCCATCCTCCACGTGCCGCAGGAACTCGAACACGTCGAGCCGGTCCAGGCAAGTGCCCAGTAGTGTGTACATGCACTCGAACGCCGCTTTACGGAGATCAAGGCCGTCGTCAACGGAGTGCTTGAAAGGACCCATTTCTACTTCGCGGATCAGTTCTTTCTGCAAAATCAAAAATAAGTATGAGTATTTTGTAAGATTTTACAAATTTTGGCTGTGCCAGCGAGCAACCGATGCGATGGATAATGGAAATGGATCATGTTATAACTATCGTTATACATCAACAGCCCCCAGATAAAGTAAATTTAAACTCGTATACTACACTCAGTTGTTAAGTGAACTTTTAATGCTTGCTGCAGTCCAAAGTCCAGCGGTTTGATAAACACATTGGATATTATTTGTTTAAACTCGCTACAGGTAAGAATGCGGCCACACGTGACATCACCTTGACTTTAGTCTCGCTGTAGATGGTGGGCAGCACGGAGGGCAGCAGGTCGCAAATGAGCGATGGCTTGTTGTGCGCGGCGGAGTTAAACGCCACAAGCGCCACGCGGCGCACGCCGAGCGAAGAATCGCACAGCGGAACCAGAAGCTCTGCCATGCAGGCACGGAGTAGTGGGTCGATCTCTTGTGGCTGCACAAACACATTGCGAAATGTATTAAGCGTAAATAATCACAATTTACGCTAGTCATATTTTGTTAAAATTTGACCATGACTAATAAACTGGCTAGGAAGATATTCGTTCTCAGGCCAGACATAGGTTATTCTTCCGTGAACATACGAATGCACTCAACAGCCCACCCGTAAGTGTACCTTGAAGCCAAAAATTAATGCTCTTATGAACATGAAATGCGACGAGCCAGACTCACATCAGATTGTAATTGTTACTCAAACCACTATTTGCACGGAACCCCAGAGCAGCTGGAGCAGAAAATTACTAGAATTAGACCATCGACAATTTATCACTTGTAGAAAAATTAATATGTATCAATTACCTGATCGGAAATAGTAAATTTAACAGCAGTTACGGCAGTTGTTCTAGTTAGAGGCTCAGGTGAATGTAGGAATTCCTTGAGATGTGGCAGTAATTCGTTAGGTTCTAACAAGCACAATTTTCCTAAGCATTCAGCGACCTGGAAAAGGAATAAATGGGAATAAATTAAATTACAGTACAACTAATTATCCCCAATTTTATGTTTTTTTTAATGTTGTCCCAATACTTACGACATTGCGAGATCCTTCTTCTGCACATTGGCAGTGTTTCGATAGTTGAACCCAGATTTCGGGAATAAATGGCCTAAGAGCGTTTACGCCTTCTGGAGTACACGATTCACATGAAATAATCTGCAAGAATTTTCAATTTAAGGCTGGGCTCCACTGAGGCGGAGACGAGCGGAGCGGTGCGGTACCAATATCAACCAATATAAGGCGCATGCGGTCACATCGCGCCTTGCGCATGTTAGTTTAGATTCTATTGGTTAATATTGCCACAGCTCCGATCCACTCCGCTCATCTCCGCCTTGGTGGAGCCGCAGCCCCAGACTGGGATTTGATTATGATTATGATTACGAATATTGAGTGCACAGTCGAAAGCAGATATCTATACACCCACCGCGTCAAAAACAAGCAAACACCAAGCTTATTGTCATTAGCATAGAAGCCTGTAGACATCTTGGGAACGTATATATTTAAGACTGCCTGTGCAAGTAAAATTTAATTCAAAGGGACTCTCTATTTTCCAGTATTTATTTATTTATGTATACTTTTATCAGCAGTTTTTTCAAGAACACACATCAGGGAAATCGCTCTTTACAGACTCACCTCTCTAAGCGAGTGCAAGAGTAGATATTGTCGTTTGGGCTGCGCTTCGATCTCGCCAAGGATGAATGGGAGGAACTCGGGGAGGTTGCCCACGGCCACGGAACCCAGCGCGTAGCTCGCCGCTGACTTTACTTCCTCGGATGACGGGGCGAAAGATCCCAACAGAACTTCCTTCAGGTTCGGTATAGAGCTCAGATCCCTGAAGTAAAACATGACCAATTAACAAGATGTAACCTCAGCGTCGACTCATCTGTACAGTGAATATTTAACGTCTAACGAACTTGGAATACGTTATAGTTAAACACTTGACTTGATCGACAAACAAGTCGCGGAAAACATTTGCTAGCCCTCCACGCATGTACTATTTTCTCTCGTCATTTAATTAAGCGAACTACTTAAGAAAACTACTTAATAAATTCAATTCGGTTTCTTAGAATTGTCTGCCCTACCACCTGGGCGGAGTCAGTAAAACTCATGACGGGCTAAATAAGACTCTCGGGCAGCAGATTAAAGGTGCATTTTGCCTCGTCACTTCCATGCTGTGCAAGGTATTATTATCGTCAACGCGTTCTGAGTACCTAGGTTTAAATTTGAATGTTTGCTGTCACAGAGTTACCTGTGTACTTGTACTATTACTTATTCTGTTGCATTTGTGCCAATTTTTAGTACACAGGTTTCAAAAAGGAACAAGTAAATTGTCTCTAAAATTTCTCCCTCTTATGGTGGTGGAAGTGACACAGACCCGTTGATCACTCTGGCCACAGATCAAAGAATACAAGTACAGATACCCAATCTCATAGAGCAAAAGCGTGACGTCCTAATGTAGGCAATTCTGTAGGCAAATTTAGTCCCGTAGTTACACCAGTAGATGCCGTATCTGAGCCACCACTGCTATGACACTGGCAGCGTACCTAATAGTTTTAGAAATATATTAAGATATCACCAGATGGCATTGACTTCAAGATATTTTTTTACTTTAAAAAATTATATGTAATCGCTATAAGCCTACCGGTCACATTGTTGTAGCGTTTTATTAATTAAGAGGAAGGGCACATGCCTGATTAATGATTGATTCCATAGAACTTTCGCGATCCGTGATGGTCCATCAAGTGGCAGTACCCAATAAGACGTAGAAAGCTTGAAAGCTAGTATTGTATGAGTTAGATAGAGTTAATATAAATTTTATTGCATTTATTAAACTTATAAACTATACCCTTTTTTATGTAGAGAAAGATGTTTTTGATATAGTTAAGATACGTTAAATTTATTAAGGTGTAAAAATCGAATGATTTTCACGATTACTGGTTTAAATGTTTCGCTCGGTACCTGTGACGCCACAGTTGAGAGGCCATGCTCTGGCATTAGCAATAGTAGCCAGTGACACGTGTTCGAATGTATAGTTGGTTTTGCGTGACGTGTTGTATAGCGAGATTTAGACTAGCAAGAAAATTGCACAAGTTGACTCTGTCTGTTTAAAGTGAGAAAAAGACAGCAAAATTGTGCTTCCTGTTCGAGGATTGAAGTCAAAGTAAGACAGCGATCAACTCGTGCAATTTAGATTGGCAGTGTATTTCGCGCTTATAGTTACAGATGGCGGCCGATCTCGGCGATGGCGAGCAGCGCGAACATGTGGTGCGCGTCGGAGGGCGGCTGCGAGGCGTCGCGCAGGAACCCGCGCACCACCTCCAGCGCGTCCGCGCCGCCCTCCGTCACCACCGCGGCCACGCACTTCGCCAACGAGTGGAATGCCTGCAACAAACAAAACACGCATCCTGAACTATCTAATATATTCAATCACCCCGACATCATTTCGAACCCTAGTTTCAAAGCTACTCTTAATCGGCCGCACCGATTTTCATCAAACCTAACTAAGAACCACCCCAGTTAAACAAAGCAAACATGGTCGAATCGTTTGAGAAATTCTTATACGAACTTATAGTTTAACTTAACTCAAATATAGAAAACCACGTGACTGATAAAAACCCGCAGATACCAAATATATTGAACAATCCTGAGGAGCGATTTTTGACTTTCGAGCGTTCGATTTCAAATCGAGCAGTAGAAAATATTCGAATGCTAAAATCTTTCACGCTTTATTTTCAAATGGTCCAAAATTCTATATTTTTGAGATTCTCGCTCGAAACTGAAGGATTGACTAAATAGTATTGTTACGTTGAAACGTGTTTCATTATACGCAGAAAGTCAATGTTTAACCGGTTTTTTGTTATTCCTATCTTTAATGCGAATAAATGTGTGAAGGGAACAAAAGTTGAAATCATAACAAGTAATTTATTATTAAATTACGAATGAGATTTATTTTACGCTTATTTCACAAAATCTTGACTTTTAAGTTCAATTGGTTATAAACTTAGGAAAAATTAAACGCTTTCTCGTCTGTGGATATCTATGACGTTGCTAGGTTTGTTTTAATGTTGTAGTTTTACCAGGTTTGACAAATGTCAAATGTCTAATGATACTTTCTATTGATAGAAATCAAAACGAATGACACGGACCGCTCGTGTTCATATTTTCTATCGCTCGCAAGCTTAGAGCATATATTACCTGGAGCCGCCATTCAGTACATTACCCCTCTGTCGAAAAACCTGCACAATGTGCAAAAAGTTATACAAAACCTATTTCAAAATCGATTTATGGTCATTCACAAAATCGCCGCTAGCCAGAGAACACTCATTGGAAAAATGCCTGCATGTGCTGTAAGTTCGTGTAAAAAACGATCAACGACTTCAAGCTTCGAAAAAGATGGTACAACATTTCATTTGTAAGTAATTTTATAATAAAATAATATTTTTTATAAAAATATTTTCATCGCCCGTCAAATTTAACGATTATATGCAATCGATTCCAATTGTTACTTGGATTAGTACGTACTCCTCACGAGACTCGGTTTTAATGCTTTGTAAGAAATGACTTAACAGTTTTTGACATAAAGTCGATAATACTAATAAGCTAAATAATTGTTTTCATCAAAATAATGACGTCGGTGTACTCCCCCCGAGACTCGGTTATAGTGATGAGGATAGTCTCGATTAAATAAATAATTATCGACAATAAGGAAGATTTACTAAGGACCTGGAAATTACCTACTGAATACAATTTATACTAAGTGTATATTTTACAGTTTTCCAAAAGACCCGGAATTGAAAAAAATATGGACCGCCTCATGCAGCAGACAAGCAAATTGGGTGCCTACGCGTATGTTCCATATGTTCGAAACATTTTGATGCAAGTCAGTATCGAACGCTACCAAGCAAGAGGCGAAAGTTAATAGATTTTGCTGTACCTACTTTATGTTTATGTGAAAAAGTAGGTATATTTAATATTTTATTAAGTATTTCACGTTTCACTCTCAAATATTTACTTATACAAACAAAGACCAATGACCATAGTATTTTAAAACTTTCATAACTTTGTCAAATATAATCTAACACAAAAACAGTCAATAAGGTTTCTTTTCATAAAACAATAATAAGAAACATTGGACTATAATCTCCATGAGTGGTCAAGAGGGCAAACTTTGTGAAAAATATATAATTTTAAATTTATTAGAGGATAATTATGTAGCTACACTATTTTTCCTTCGCTATAACGATAGTGATAATTTATATGATTTGTCCTATTGTTGACTGGTAGAAGATGATTTATAATATTAGGTCCTCCCCTTGTACGAAATGTCTTCTTAGTGCAAGAAGAACAAGGAATTAACAATTTGAGGTACCTAGATGAACATGCTATAAATCGGGTTCTACTGTAAATAATTATAATACTCGCTACTTTATATATGTACTTATAAAATTGTTAACAAAGATAAATAAAAAACATCCAACTTTTGCGTTATTTTTATTAACTATTTCACTAACCAATAATATCCTATTACGATGCTCGTAATAGTTTATAGGTACTAAAATTGTATGCTTGTGCAATTGTCAGTAAAAATATCGATATTAGCTATCGACCTAATCCTCGCACCGTAGGTTATGCTGCTTACATTCGCATCTACGTGTTCTTAAACTGCGTTTATACAAAGTCTTTACATGTGTGATATGTTTGTGTGCATTCAAATGTATATGTGTTAGATTTTTGTCAAAGTATTCGTGTGTAATGACACAGATAGTTTTTGCATTTGTAAGTAATCTTTTGCATGTGTTATTTCTTCACCCCCCGCAAATTTCGGCAGACATGATTGTACTCGAATGTGACCTATAAGGCGGCTCCAGGTAATATATGCTCTAAGCTCGCAAGTCAAAAATACCATTTCACTGTTTTTTGTCACATTTGATTGAAACTTTCGAACGCTCGAAATTCAAAAATCGGTCCCCTCTAAATAAAAACTTTAGTATTTGTAGTCTGTCTTGATTGGGGAGATTTTGATTTTGTTTGTTTACTTTTAGTTATTTACCTACTCAAACAAAGTATAGGCGGAACGACAAACCTTGTTAGAAATAAGCTAACTTGCCTTTGAAATAATGCAATCTGCCAATCCTGAAATCATTTAGCATAACGTATGCCATTAGTACGTACCTGCTTGATATGGTGTGCGGTGGCGTTGTGTTCGTGCACGCGATGCACCGGAGCCACGAGCAGCGCCAACAGCTCGCGCCGGGAGCAGCCCGCCACGTCCGCCGACACTAGAGCGCTGAGAACGCCCAGCATAGCCTTTAGTGCGCCACCTGCGAAGAGTATTTAAGGCGTCATGAAAACTACGTTACTACGTTACTACGTTGCGGGTGGTAGGTCCTTGTGCAGGCTCCGTCCGGATCGCTACCACCATCTTATCTATTAACCTCCCGCCAAACAGCAGTGTTCGCATTGTTGTGTTCCGGTTTCGGGATAAGACAGCCGGTGAAATGACTAGCATAGAGGCATTCCATCTTAGTCCTCAGGGTTGGCAACGCATTTGCAGTCTTAGGATTGCATTGCAGTCTTGTGAATGCGAATGTCTATGGGTCACAGTTTCCATTTATCATCAGGTGGCCTGTGTGCTCGTTTGCCTTCTCTATGACATAAATAAAAAAAAAACTAAGTTAACGCGAGGCTAGGTTTTTCTATAGCACTGAAAAAGCTAGCGAAAATATAGGCCACCGGATGGAAGCCTCTGAAGCGCAGAGATATTTTGCTATCTAAAGACAGCAAACCCAAGAATGCAAAGTCCCCACCCTGAGGACTAGGGACCAGTGGATGGCACACTAGCGGGCGAAGTTCAATACCGTACCCTGCAGCAGCGGCGACTTGGCGAGCGCGAGGATGTTAGGCGTGAGCGAGGCGCGGGCCTCGGCCGTGAGCGCGGCCGGGCAGCGCAGGCACGCGCCGCGGATCAGCGTCAGCGCCGTCTGAGCGCAGTGCAGGTCCGCTTCGCACACTAATGGTGGGACTTCCGCTAACACCTGAAAATCATTTACGTTTCAATTACCTTGAGACGTTGAACCGTGGAGACGACGAAACAATCAAATTTATATAATTATGAATGGAAAAAAAACGTAAAACCAAATCACTACATAGTATAAAACAAAGTCGCTTCCCGCTGTCTGTCCCTATGTATGCTTAGATCTTTAAAACTACGCAACGGATTTTGATGCGGTTTTTTTTAGTAGATAGAGTGATTCAAGAGGAAGGTTTTTATGTATAATAAATTTTGTTTTATGTACGTGTGTTATAAAAAACTCAAATAAACCGAAGCGAAGCGATGGCGGGTCGCTAGTTAGTATTATTTATAGAAATCAGTGTCTCACCTTTCCTAGAAGTTCGATGCTAATGTCATCGCTGTAGTTCTGTACTAGTGTGTCTAGTAAGACTAAAGTAGATAATTTTAATGCTCTTTGGTTCTTCCTCAAGAAAGATCCTAAAATAGGCACAGCCTCGGACTGAAACAGAAATAAGCCGCAATCAAATCAACTATTTTCTGCATTTTTTTATTAGTACATTGGTGCCGATTCCAGAAAACTTACCAATATAGGCCTTAAGTCGATCCTTAACGGTGACGACGCCACTTTTGTTAAAGCCTTGACAGTAGTGAGACGGGTTATCTCGTTACGTAGACGTTCTAAGAATATAGGTAGACATACCGGAAGCTCATTCTAAAAAGAAAAAAAGAATCTGGTTCAATTCAAAATAAAATTAGCCGTAAAATGTACTGGTGAATATTGTTTGAACAAGATTGATATTTCAAACATGCCACGTCTCTTTGAGATATTTTGTGTACAGTGGCTTGCACGGGCGCCCCCGAGCTCAGGGCTGCCGTCCTAAGCCAATACGCAGTAACTGAGATAAACCTCCTGTAGTAATATGAACCTTATCAATAACCAAATAGAGTTGAATCTGCTTTGGAGATTTAATTTAAAATTCTGCTTATTGTCTTAGGAGGGCAGAGGAGACCCTCGGACGCCTGACCAGCAAATTTCAATTGTCCCATATTCAGAATATAAATAATAGTAAATTGAACCACAAGGGCATAAAACAAACCACTTTATCCAAGACTTAAGGTATCCGAGCCGATAGGCGAGGGTGGAAAATTACGTCGAGGATAAAATTGGTTTTAAGACAGAGTCTCGAGTCTCTGCTTTTCACTTCGATTACGAGGAAATAAAACCAATACATAATGTAAATTACGTAACACAAGTTTCGCAAAGACAACAACTAATTACTAGTCTAAAACGAGACTAAAACCAATACTGCCAAGTCACACGTTGATTTTGTAATGTTTTAGGCTTTCTATATTCTAGACATATCAACTTTATAATTTATAACATTTGATTTTAGATGTTTTGCTACGTAACCGATTAGATCTACATACTCGGACTAACCTGTAAAAAGTCACCAAAGTGGCAGAGCAACTGGCCGCAGGTGGCGATGGCACGCTCCTTGACCTCCTGGTCCATGTCGGTGGCTCGCAGCTTCACTAGCGTGCACTCGTACATGGGCAGGATGAACTGCTGCAGCTCCTCTGGGGGTGCCATGATGGACTCTGGTTGGAATTCCGCCTGGCTATTCGCATTTAAGTCTGTAACACGGAGAAATATGCTGTACTGCTACACTGTTTATAGTTGCTTGTGTGCCAGTTAGTTCACAACAACTGTGTTTCGCAGTATGGACACTTACCGAGCGGGGCGCATAACCTTGACCAGCGTCTGTAGAACCCGCAGCGCTTCTGCCGTGACCTTGTAGAAGGGGTCGTGCACACAGCCGAGCACAGCCGGCATGAGCGCCGCCACGTGCGTCCGCATCACCGCAGCGTCGTGCCCGCGAAGCAAGCACACGCAGAACACCAGCGTTTCGATCTTCATTGATGAAGCTGTTCCTTTATCACTGTGGAAGTTTCACAGTAAGCCGATAAATATTTTGTATACTAACAGGACACAGTTGTTTTTCCCAACGGAAGCGTGAATGGCATCATCATCATTTAACTTAAGAGCTAGTCTCTTGTCAGTGGAGTAATTGCCACTTTCTCTGTTCTCAGCCAGCTTTTTAGATGTGGTGTTGGCGAATAATGGATATTATTAGATCCTTAGAAAAGGCTATTTTTTCGAATAAAAATGTAAAGGCAAGCAGTTTTTTTTTTGTTGTACATATCCCTATTCAGTCGATTTCATATATTTTCAACATATTTTTTTTTTTTTTTTTTTTTTTTTATTATTATTTTTTTTTTTTTTTTTTTTATACAGGTCAAAAGTTATCACACTTGCACTCACAACTGACAATATACAGTATTTTTATCACTAGTATTGAATAGAAAAAAAAATGAAGATTTTCGATCGCTAGAACCCGGTAGCACAGTTAGGAGTTCGTCGCAAATACGATAAAGGTGTCACTATGATTTCGCCAATGTCTCGTGTAAGGACGACACGTTTACGGCGAAAGTAAACAATTTTGAAAAGGGGGATGAAAAATAAAGTATTGTTAAGTATCATATATGTACATACCAAACGCTTTTATTTTTTTTAAATAACTAAATGTAATTAATGGATTATTTAAATTGTTAAAAAGTTTTTTTATATTTATAGAGCGAGAAAATTCCAAAGGGATTAAGTGGTAAAGATAAAGTCGCAGTGATCTCACGTAAGCGCGGGGGTGAGCGCGCGACGACGCGCGCGGCGTGCTCGGCGAGG
>OZ014440.1:13082529-13139438 GCA_963966035.1 Acleris laterana
GAGGTGTCTCGGCCCGAGCTGCCAACGTGGGACAAGACTCGGGATGACTGAAAATGACATTCCACACGTCGCATATCACACGATTGTTTGTAATACATTTGCGAAAAAATTACAATGAAACAAAAATAAAAACAATAATTAAGAGAGACAATTTTACTTAACTCATACCGCCTGTTTCACAATCGACAAGTAAAGGATATTTGACGGATAAGTTTAGCCCTTTCTTTCTCGTACACTTGAAAATAGACAAGGAGAGAGACAACTTTATGTGACAGATAAATTTACTTGTCGATTGTGAAACAGGCCCTTAGTCTAATAAAAATTACGGTAGGTACAAGTTAAACAATTAAGGTTAAAAACTGGAAAGTAGAAAGCACTAGTGGGACAAATCCATTTCAGCTACAAAAAGTACCACTTTCTGAACAACTGTATGTAGCGGTGCAGCGTTTGGTATAATTTGATTACATTGTGTCACTTAGCTATCAACACTGCACACGTGACCCTAAACAAGATCGCTAATTTTCGACTTTTGCGGTGTTGTTAGATGAGCAGACACGGCATTATTTAACTTTATTGCAATTTACAACAAAGCCAACTATCCATTACATTTTCTTGACGACTAAAATATTGATGTTTAATATTCATACCCTCTGTAGGAGCAACGATTGTGGAGAGTTAGCTCCCGGAGTGACTGACATCTGCATCGCGGACGGGGGCCTCGTGGCCCTCAGTAACGCCGTATACGCGCTCAGAATATCGCACTTCACGTTCTCTTCGCGTTCTGTTCCGATAAAGTTTTAACATAAGTACTGTAAAGATAATAATAATTACAACATTTCATTTTTCTCATGATTGTAATTTATGAGAGATATTTTTTTATAGATTACGTATATATTTTTGGTACGTACAAACATACCTTCACACATTCATTCTCAGAGAGGGCTAGGCAGATCTAGAGAATTACCAACAACTCACAATTTGGACAATTAGGCTATCAGTGTATTAACGTTTTTTTTTTCTATAATGAATGATTCTCTTATATTTACTGAACTAGTAAATATACAAAACAACTTTTTCCCAAATGATTTCGGATTTAAAATAGACATTTTGAAATATTGACAATAACCTCTTTAGATATAACCTAGTCTAGCATGTATTCCATCAATCTTACCTTTGAACCTAGCAATCAACGCTGGTGACACCGTCTGATACATGTCCCCTAGCAACTCATGCCGAGTTGCAATTACTGACTCCAGACACTTAGCTGCTGCGCGTCTTACCTAAAAAGATGAGTATACATTGATAAGTTTTAATTTGTACCTCGCAGTTTTTTAGGCGAACGGGAACAGTTTTTAAGCTTACCTTCCAAGACATGTCATCGTCATCGGAGTACTCTTCGGAGTCGGACTCAGGTTCCACGTCCGGCGCAGCAGTCTCGTCCTCCATCTCCTCGTCTTCCCCGCCACCGCCCTCTTCCTCATCTTCGTAGTTGTAGTTGGGGTCGTATGTAATCATTTTGAGACAAAGCTCGATGATCTGTTAGTAATTTATTAATTGAGTACACGGGCCATTCTACTTTTCAGTGTACATTTTTGCTATCGTCCGATAAAAAGTATACCAAATGATGAATCCGCGAATAAACAAATAACGTGAACTTAGAATGTTTACGTTTAACGGTTTTCTAAAAAAAATATCCTAAATTACTCAATTATCGCTGAAGAATCTTGGTAACTCAGTGGTAAATTGCACATTTTCCATAGAAAAGGCGGGGACATCAACGTCCACTGCGTTACTCACTTTATAGTTATTACAAATAACTTTTTATGAATTAGGTTAATTCTATATATAAGCTTATTGACGTCCCTTTTCTAGTTTTAAGTTAGAAAAAGCAGCACTTTACCGTTTGTTGAAATAAAAATAATTTAGTGAGAGTGTGGCTAAAACTTATGTACAACGAAAAGTAGAATGGCCCACACATGTTCAATATCCAGCATTTACAAGTACTTTTAATTAGTTGCTGGAGTTCCAATATTAAATTCTTTATTCCACTTTTGACAATCGTAATAGACTAGTTCGTAAACGATAGTCCAAAAATTTGTGCCATAAAATGACTATCATAAACATAAAAAAATTACTGTTGGGATATGTGGCTGCACTTCCTTAGGACATTTCAGAACAAACGCTTCCAGAGCTTGCAGGCAATGCTCGCGTAGCTCCTCATCAGCGTTAGTAGAATGTTCCAGCACTTGCGGCGCCACTCGCCACAGCTGCTCACCAAATCTATGGCCAGCTTGGCGGCTGAAAATGGTCATACAGCACTTATTCATAAACGCGCTATAATTACACTGTGTCTTAAAATATTGTTTGTCCTTATCTGTCATTGTGACATTTGAATTCGACAGAAAGAGACAAAGAATACTTTGCTAAGAAAGCTCCAGTTACACTTCAGGGAGGGAAAATGGCCAAAGAAAAAATGTCCAGCTTTTACTTTAGATTTGTTTACTCATTTACTAATTTACTCACTTGACCATGGCAAAATCACTGCAGAATATAGCAGTGAACCACCACTAATATAAAAGAAAAATATCTAACATGTATATGTGCAACTGGTAGGAGGTAACTTTTTAAATAGGGCACTGGGCACGTAAAATTGCTAAAATAATATAGTGGTAATATTTGTTACCGGCAAACGCCAGGAAGTCGAAATTTTAGTAGTGTGGCTGCCAGAGGCTATTATAATAATTTTTATAAATATAGTTGTTTTCCTTATGTTTAAATATTGTTAAAAACTTATTCAACTGAAAAATAAAAAAATGTCTGAATGATAATAATAGATATCTAATAAGTGTTTGTGGAATTACAATGGCTTGGCAAATTCGTTTGTGACACTTCCATGGTCCGCGCTGGGGGCGGGGACGGTATACAATCGATAACCTGTTGCTCACGCTACACACGCTTTGAAGTACGTTACGGATATCTGTGCCAATATCCCTAACAATATACTGCATTAAGCTAATTGTATCATATAATTATATACTAGCTTCTGCCCGCGACTTCGTCCGCGTAGAAGTCGTTTATCGCTATACCCTCGCGGGATCTTAGAAAAATCGGGATGAAAAGTGGCCTATGTGTTAAACCAGGGAATGAGCTGTCTCTATTCCAGATTTCATCCTAATCCATCCAGCCCTTGCAGCGTGAAGGAGTAACTATTAGTGCAATATACAAATATTGTGATTATTAAAACGTTATTAACACTAGTATGTAATGGATCGAAATTGGAGATAAAGCTTGTTTTAAAGTTTGTATTAATAAAAAGACATCAGGAAAATCAAATTAAATTAATAAAGTGACTGTTGTCAGATTGCATAATATACCAATATTTTCTAGACTTTCTCCATGGCCATAATCAGAGTTATCAGAATTAACATAAATTTGATGTTTTGTTGAAGTTGGATCTTCCTTGCTAAGTGTATTTTGCTTGGCTTGACAATCAGTTTGGCCTTTCAGGGGAGTCATCTTTGCGTTTTGTTATGTGCGGCCGCCCTAATGTACACAAGTTACCGCCAGCAGTCACGGCGTCCGACTGACGATCAACGGCGCGGCCCACAGAAATGTCATGAAAGAATTTGCCAAGATATACATTACAACATTGCATCATTAATGATAGTGAGGGTTCAAGCAGAAATAAGAAGAAACGCTTGACAAATTTTGTTCCCATGATTGTATTTAGTATGTAGTTATGACAATCTACATGCATCATGATTCATGACAGTTGAAATGGTTAAGATGAACAGAATAACTAGTGTTATCTTACCACACAGAAGCAATACATTGAATATGAGTGCGGCTGACACTCGAGGAGGTGGATGAACTGAGGCCCTCCAGAAGGTGGTCAATGAGCTTGGTATAAAGTGCTGCATTGCAGGACATCACTAAATGGGATAATGCTACAATAGTGCGTTTACGGACTGCCTGGAATCAAAACAAGTATGTTATTATTACCACATTCACTGAAAGCCTTTGCCCAGCCCTTGCTCTGTCCACAGATTCGTGATCTTTTGTTTTATATGAATAATATATGAAAACATAACACAAATGCAAATGAAAAATTGGATTTCAAATTGGTTTATATTGAAGTGAAATAAATAAAAAATTACTTGTCTTGGAGATGCTAATTGAGGCAACAAGGAATTCAACAACATAGGGTGGAATGAAATCAACAGTCCTCCAAATCTGCTTAACAGATCTGCCAATATATCAAGAGCTTCCAATTGCACAGAGACATCTTCTTGCTGGAAATAAAAAACAAATACATTTTATCAGGCACTTGAAATTACCATTTTATATGTTTACATAATGTAAAATTATTTGTTTAGGTTTCAGTGTATAACAGTGTTTAATACCTTTTCAATAGCACTACTGAGCCTGCCAGTTATTTTCTTGCACACATTAGCAGCCAATGTGTTGGAGCCAAGGGGCAGTTCCGATATAACAGTCTTAAGTCCAATGCTGCTGATATCTCGCAGCTGCTCTGTGTCTGACAGCATGTTAGCACACAGGGTTTCCACAATACCCTCCACATGGTATTCTTTTACTTTATTCACAAGAGGACCAAGGCTAGAAATTTAAAAAAATATTTAAAAGAACACATCATGTTTTTTAACAGGCATTTAAATATGAAGGTGCTGATAGACTTCAGCATTTACTCGAATGCTCACCGAAATGAGCATTTCTACTGTTTGTTTTCGAAATTAACAACTAATTAGAATCTGTCAGGTCAGCGAGCATTCTAGCATGCTTGAGTCTACAAGTACCATTAGATTATGTTTTATGTTTAAGCCTTGTCAACAGGGAGCCAAATTTTGATAGCATTCATTTAAATGTAAGTAGATAGGAATAGAACATTTTGTTAAATGACTTTTCCAGTTATCAATATTGTGTAAACATTAATTTCCATGTTATATCAATTTTGCCTTTTATGCTTAAAATTTTAAATGTCATTCTTCACACCCAAAGATTTAAGTGTAGATTATGGTCATATTTGTCCTAAAATTTACATAAAATTCTTGCTATGACAATTCTTCTCTCTGCTTATTAGTATGAATCCCACTTTAGAAAATAATGAGTTAAATGACAACAGGCTGTACACATGTTATTGTTGTAGCTTTAAATTTGATTTAGAGGTAGTAACAAATGGAATAACCTATAACTCACCATTTCACTGCCAAGTTCTGAACTTCCCCGTTTTTATCTTCGAGAAGGCGAAGCAGCATCTTTACCACTTTCCTCTCCGAGTCGTCGTCAAGCTTGATGCTGTCTTTTTGCAGCTCAGTCATCAAGTCATTTGTAGCCATAAACCGAAAGTCTTTGTCGTTCGACGTCATCTGCGAGCACCATTATACTATTATATTTTATTTTCTCATAGGAATATAGAAACCACTACTTCCGCTGGAAATACTGCCGGCTTACCTTCTCCAGAAGATTCGCTATTTGATAGGATACACTAGCCATTTTGACAACTTTGCGGCACTTCCAACAGAAAATTTTATTACTTCAGTAAACAAATAACTAATATACAGTTCTAATTTTCATGGAAAACAAGCGAGAAACAAACATTTGAACAATTACTAAATTAAGTAGTCGAAGACCACCGAAAATAATAGAAAGATTCCGCCTGGTGATGCTCCAATGACCAATGAAAATGAACAGAATAAGAATATAATGTAAATGACATGCCCGTCAGTTGACTTTTGCATGAAACCATTGAAACCAAAATAGTTGCCTTGTCTGTGAAATGTTGTTGGACACTTTATTTTAACCGCCTAGAATTATTCTCTTCCGTGCAAGTTTGTAGGACGTCAAACAAATGTCAATTCAACGTGCATGGATGTGACAGTTTTGACATATAACATAACCCTAAAGAAGACCAGAATCTTAATGTTTATATTGTGTTATTTTAAAGATTTAACGAAATGGACTTATTTGTTATCAACAGGTAAATATATTTATGCACTTTAACTCTATCAGTTCATATGTTATCAAACAATCTGTGCAAGTTCCTCCATAAATAAGTAAACTTGCCTCATTTTGCCAGAAGTCTGTTCATGTGAGTCGGGTATGATAATTATAAGTGTAATTTTTATTTATAAAGGTATCGAGATCCAGAAGAGGATATAGATTTGATAACCCAGGAAACAAATCAGTTACAAAAATTAAAAGAAAAAATAGAAGAGAGGAAAAGGGCTTACAAAAGTATCAAACAGCAAGATGTTATTAGTTTAAAACCAGATACACAGCGAAATGCGGATGATAAAAGTACATTTAATGAAACTAAGCCACTAATAAGCATTGAAGTGAAAGAGGATGGTAATAAGGCAGAACACACTGTACAAGAAGAAGTATCACTTTCTACACAGCAAGATATTGTTAAAGCTAAATCAAATGTTGAGTTCAAAGTTTTAGGTACTGATAATTTTGAGAAAAAAATTAAGGTCAGTTAAGTCTTGCCAATTTTTTATATTATGTTGAAAAAAAAAGGATATTATTTATTTTTAATAGTTATGTATTTCCCCAGGTTAAGAGAGTTTTACCATTCTGGTTATCACACCCCTACAGTGTTTCCACAAACCTACAAAAGTTATCATGTGTTGTTGATGAACAAGACTGGCTACATGACACTTTAAAAGCTACTCTCCGAAATGAAGGTGTCACACATTTGTTTCCAGTTCAAGAACAAGTCATCCCTTTTATAATCAAGGAAAACAAACTACCACCTCCATTTTGGCCACATGATATTTGTGTCTCTGCACCAACAGGAAGTGGTAAAACATTAGCTTTTGTTTTACCTATCATTCAGGTAATTAAACATTTGTCACTTGTGTTATTCGAATCCATATTCCTCCACATGTACCATCTGCAATTATTATTATTTCAGGTTTTAATAAATAGTGTTGGCCATCATGTTAGAGCGCTGATTGTTTTACCAGTTCAAGAATTAGCAACACAAGTGTCAAAAGTTTTCAAAAAGTATTGTACCAATACAGGTCTAAAAGTGGTCCTCTTGAGTGCATCCACACCTCTGCGTAAAGAGCAGCAACAAATAGTCAGATACAGTGAGTGTTTTAACATCTCCATTGTCAACATTTATTTTAGTGCAAGATATAAATTTAGCTGAATCATCATTTTTCAATTTTAGCTGAATCATCCGGTTGGATCAGTGAAGCTGATATCATAGTGTGTACCGCTGGTCGATTGGTGGAGCACATACAAAATACTGAAGGTTTTTCTTTGAACCATTTGAAATTCCTTGTGATTGACGAAGCTGACAGGATCATGGACCACATTCAAAATGATTGGCTGTACCACCTTGACAAACACATAAAGCTAGACAATGAATTGATGACAGGCAAAGTACCCAATCTCAGCTGGAACAGTCTCAGTGGTCAGAGCCCCCCACCTCACAAATTACTTTTCTCTGCAACACTCTCTCAAGACCCTGAAAAATTAGAAAAATGGGGTTTATTCCAACCAAAATTATTTTCGGCTGCTCCAATAAATGACTTTGAGGATGAAGATAGCATCAGAAAGTTCACCACACCAGATGAACTGGTTGAACAATATGTAACATGCAATGCAGAGGAAAAACCTCTTATCCTTTACCATTTCTTGGTGGAACAGAAATGGGACAAGGTTATCTGCTTCACTAATGCAGCTCAGTCAGCACATAGACTTTCAGTTCTCTTGAATGTTTGGGGAGGAGGGAAACTTAAAATTGCTGAATTGTCTGCAGCTTTGGACAGGTCAACTAGAGAATCAGTTTTGAAAAAGTTCACTCAATCAGAAATAAATGTGTAAGTAAACTGCAACTTTTACCTGGAATTTTGTTGTTGATCTTGTAAACGTCTAATGGTTTTATTTGTTTTATATTTGTTGTAATTTTTACAGATTGGTTGGCACAGATGCGTTAGCCAGAGGCATTGACATACCCCACTGTGATTATGTTATATCATATGATCCACCACGAAATATTAAAACATACATACATAGAGTGGGTCGCACTGGAAGGGCTGGACGCATTGGCCATGCTGTCACTATTCTGCAGCAAAATCAAATGCACCTATTTAAAGTAAGTCCTGTCAAATATACAGGGTGTTCAGCCAATGTAGTGGATGGGGCCTCTTATATTTTTTTAAATATTGTCTCGCTGTTCATATTTTTTTTACAGACACTAAGGTCTATGCTGACCTTTTTTTGTTAAAATTTTATCAGTACTGTGTCCGTATCCGTGTCAGTGCCGCGTCGCGTCTAATGCGTCCATTCGCGTTCGCGCGCAATTTGTTGGACACTGCTTGCAGTGTTGCCAGGTCCAATCTGAAAGAAATTAATCATAAAAGTCAGTAGATTGAAAGAAAATAGTCGGATTTGCGCACCGAGGCTTGCGCATATAATAAGATAATAATTATGCTTGATAGCTGCAAAAGAAAATACTCATTTTGTTATGAACTTTATTTTCTATGCAATAAAGTCCATTTTGATGATCCAATTTTAATACAGGTTTTCAAAGTTTTTTTTTATTTATCATAAATAATGAACATAAGAAATTATCTATATTTCAGGATTTTTCCACATATTTTCATTAATAAACTTTGGAGATAAGGGGGGAACAGTAATTTTTTGAAAATATAATAATATTTTTTGTCTGTAAATCAAAAAGTACATCACAGAAAATAAAAATAAAAACGTTTTGAAATGCCCTTTCATATGACCCCCAACCCAACAACCCACCAACCACCACCACTTTCATTTAATTCCCCTCATTTCCCCCCCCCTCTCACCATCTTAAAAATCGCGCGTTTCTTTGAAGATGAACTAGTGTTAACGTATACTTTGCCAATGTTGCTCTTTTGTTGACCTTCCTGACGCCCTTTTGTCTTACCTGGGTCAATTATTATTTTAAACTTGTGTTTTAGGAACTATTGCAGTCGGGAGGGAAATCTGAACTGAACCAGATACAAATTAAGAATGATGTGTTTGATCGATTATCAGCAGATTATGAATATGCTATCCAAGAAACGAAAAATATAGTCAGCACCGAAATTACATCTAAAGTTCAAAAATCCGTGGCTTTAAAAAGAGGTTGTAAGAAAAGAAAACATGAATAAAGAAATAAAGATATCAAAACTCTGAAATGTGTTTCTACAGTTTATATAGCTTAGCCATGCTAAAAATTTCCTTGACGTGTAACAACCGTATTTTATGAATGTCAATCAATTCAATTACACTTTTTGATTCATGAGAATCGGTCGCTGTTGGTTGCAACCATTACTGTCAATGACTAGTTTTCACAACAGCGTTGTGTATGGGTTAATTGACCAGTTATGAAAGTGGGTTCGAAACAGGGGTTGAAGATGTTTTTTGTGAGACCTGTGAAGGACAAACACAAAACATGTTATAGTAGACAACACCAACATTAAATAGAGAAATCATGAGCTGGAGCACGTTAGATTATAATTTAATAATCTTGGAGCTAATGCATCCTGCTAGTTTGTTTTTTTTAATTTTATCATTTGTAAATGCAAGGGAGAGAAGGGATTTAAAATCATTTGTTTGGGTATCGAGGCGGAAAGTATGTCATGCAGAGCGACTAATCGGTTCGGACTGTTGAAAAATATATGTTCCGCGGTACCCTCCTTTTGGCCACATGCACGCACAGTTATAGGCGTTGAGTGCACGTGCGTTCAATACCTACGTAGTGTGCAAAATACCGATGTCGTCTGTTTGTCGGCTAAACGGAAATGGTAGGACCTAATCGGGATTTTCGGATGTCGCGATAGTAACGACCGACTTAGATACGTTAATGCGCTCATACTAAACGCATGTTAAACCCGTTGCCAATTACTGACAGTCCTACGTTGCATATTTATACAGACAAAGACGGCAATCCGTAGCGAACACTATTGTTAGAAAGAGATAAATAGTTGTTTCAAATTGCTCGCCATTCCCGCCAAGACAAGTGCCCGCTGACATAGGATGTCTAATTGTGTATCTCATGTTTCACAGGTGACAGTGACACCGGTGTAAATTAAATAAATGGCGATGAAACAAAATGTAATAGTACATTGTGTATTAAGGTCGGTAAGTAAGGAATTACGATCGAGGCTCTAGTAGAAGCCCGAAGTCGAAGACTGAGGGCTTTCTGAGTCGAGGTTCGTAATTCCCGTACCGCCCGTGAAACATACAATGTTTTTCATCACATTTGCGAGTAAATAAATCAAGATTTTCATTAATTGTTTTTGCTGCATGGATGATATCTGGCGGTGTTGCATTTAAATTACACTCATCGGACAATGACGACGACAATTTTTATAACTTTTTTACTAGTCTTCAAATATAAAATGTAAATAACTTTACGTAACACCTGGCCATAATGTGAGTTTTATCGCACGCTGCGCGCACGGTAAAACTCGCATTGTGGCCAGGTGAAGACGTAAAATTGTGTACTCATCACGGGCAGTAAAAAAGAAAGTCCTCTATCGCATATTTACAACCCTCGCCTACGGCTCGGGTCTCAAATACCTGCGATTTCGGGCTTTCTTTCTTTTACAGCCCTTGTTAAGTAATGTACTATTAACACACAATTCAGCACAATGAGCACAACTATTATCTATTACGAATTACTTGAACTTTTTTTAAGCGGATGGCGGGCGGACTCCACAGATTATACAAATGTTTCGTTCAGAAACGTTAAGGGCAAATACTTACGTAGGTATACATACAGCCCTGAAGGACTGTAAAAAAAAACACGTTTTGATACAGAAAATTATTAAAATCGATTATTAAGAACATTAATTTAGTATTTAAGTAACATGTAGCGAGATTGCAATGAAATTCCTGTTTAAATAACATTTTAAGACAATTTTTCAATTTCGTGTAAACTCTTTGCTTGAACTTGCACGACCTGTGCTGTGCTAAAAAAAAAAAAAAAAAAAAACTTACCGACCTTGGGTTTTATGGTAAAAAGAAAGGTCGAGGGTTTTATATGGGGGCCATTCCTACAAAAGTCGTACCCCTATTTAAAATTATGGTAAAAAAAAATTGTTGAGATAAACGAGAAATGATGATTGATATAAGTAGTAGATAATATATATTATTAGAAAATAACATAATTCCACGTTATACTACATCGGAATATATAATAATATTAATTTTAATAATTTTGAGGAAGGTAAGAGTTCCATTACGTTACCAAATTCTTATGCCAATAATAAATAATACAAACGAGCTATAATTTTATAATTGGTTTTATTAGAATTCTTATTATGTAAAGAAAAGAATAGTTTTATAAAATCACACATTAATCATACCAAAAATTAACACGTCTTATTTTTATTTCCCTTACGTTACTACAAGCCAAAAACAAGTCATAATTTTCACTATTTAATGTGTTAAATAAGGTACAAATTTGAGATCAATTGTTATCAAATTAGTAATCTATATACCGTAATATATTTTTATCACAATCATAGTTACAAAACTAATAAGCAGTTTAAATATAATTATAAACGAGATTTTTGGCACGGGACAATACGGAATGGAAGAGTCCTCTCCGTGACTGGTAACTGAATATAATTATTAAGAAACCTTCACAATGCACCATAAAGCTTACATTTTTAAATAATAAATCTCGAACTAATTTTCCAGTTCAGTAATTTTTTACTCCTTATGTACCTATACAATTCACTTGACTTTAATTTTATATTTAAATGTAAATAACAATAAGGTTGGATTTATTATTTAAATGTAAAGTAACATATTAAAAATAATTATTACAAAAAAATTTACTTTACTTAATATAATATGACTAGTTTATAAACGTTTTGCTAAGTCATACAAAAACTTCATACTAAATTATGTAATTTTAGGTGTAAGTAGGTACTGTATAATGTGTGTTTAAATATACCTACTACACAAAATAAAATAAAAGGCCATAGTTTATTTTAATATTTATTCATTAATATTATTAAATATTAAGATTCTGATATTTTATCTGAAGCGTAAATAAGCTTGTGGCCCTTTATTATTTTGTATAGTAATCTACCACTAGTTAAGTAGGTATATTATAATTTTGCTAGTTAAGTCTAAAGAAGTATCTCAAAAATCTGTAAGAGTACATAAATAGGTAGCTAATTATTTATTTATACTGAGTCTGCATACTTCTTTACAATTCCATTCCGAAACTTTGTCGTT
This sequence comes from Acleris laterana, assembly GCA_963966035.1. Lineage (NCBI taxonomy): Eukaryota > Metazoa > Arthropoda > Insecta > Lepidoptera > Tortricidae > Acleris > Acleris laterana. The sequence goes on from OZ014440.1 coordinate 13,094,776, forward strand.
CCGCTTTTACGAAACCGCCATTTTGGTTTCGGAATAGAAGTCACGGATCGCTACTTTCGTTAGGTTTTAATAAAATAACTCGTTACCAGCTTCAATTTCAGTTAAATCAAACAAAAATATGTTAAGTCAAATAAATTTACATTTGTTTAAAAATATCTATAAGCAATATTTATTCAAACTTACCTGAAACTTTGGTTTCGGAATACGGAAGCACAAAATGTGACGCTAGCGGTGCGACTACTTTACGATCACTTGCTGTAAAAACTGAGCGGGATAACAATATGGCGGCTATTGGTTCCTAGTCTAGAGTTGCCAGGCAAAATATTTAGTGGACTTGGTAGAATAAATACTTCAGTATCGCTTAGGAATAAGTGGTATCGGAATGGAAAATTCCGCCAATTTCAAATTACGTCCCTGAATAAATTAATTAAATAAAAATATTTCCAAGCACATAAAATCTAAATTAATCTAATAAAGGTGTAAAGTACACTTCAATCTAATAATTAATAAAGCCGGTACATTTTTCCTATTAACTGTTTTTGAAATAAAGGTCTTGGTACCTACAGAAACAGTGGTGGGACAGCGTAAAATCTTCAGTTTTCTTCCACTAATTATTTTATAAAAAAATAAATCTTTACGCTAATTATGTAATTTAAACATAAAGTTTAAAAAAAAAATATACAGAATGATATAGTTTTTTTTTATTCTTGTAATAGTATTAGAAGGTGTTTAAAAAAAAAGTCAAATGTATGGGACAAGCAAAAAACGCGGGGTACAATTTTTGTAGGAATTGCCCATGGGGCATTGCGGTCAAGTTAACCTACAGTATGTTTAGATACTGTTTACGTGCAAGTGTGATGAAAATGTTCTATAACATACTTATGAAGTTATGAGATATATTTCGCTAAATGCTAAATTAATAAGGAAAGAAACATGTTGATTGTATAGTGAAATATCATTTTAACCGACTTCAACAAAGGAGGATGTTTTTCTTTGCACCTTGCTCCTACTCATTTATGTAACAAGATTTTGTGAACAGATTTGAATAATTCGTTTCTTGTTGAAAGGGATTCAAATACTTTAAATTTATAGTAGTATCGTATAGCGCTGGTCGTTTTTGTACTTCCACTATAATTTTGGAAGATAAACTGTCATATTCAGTTTCGTTGGAAACGGACTCCGACTCAGTCGACGACATAATTGCGACGCCACAATAACAACGCTACACTACACTATTCACTGCGGCGGTCTGCCAAATAATGACAGAAACCGCCCGCGGTAACCGCGTCAATGCGTGCGCACCAATAGAAGTTCTATGGGCTACAAATTTTGGCGCGGTTTTTTGCCGCGCGCCGTTCTGTAACAAATCGCGGTTTTAAAATCAGTCGCGGGAAAAAGCCGCCAGTGCGGCCGCTTGCATTAGTTTTACTTGATTAAAAAGTAACGCGGTTAAAAACCGCGGCGGTTTAGCCGCAGTGCGGCCTAGCCGCAGTGCGGCCTAGCTCTAGGTCTGTGATTGCACTGATTGCGAGTATGGCAACCCTATATATAATATAATGTCCAACATATCATATCCTATAATCTGTGATAATGTCTAGTTACTCTAGTTAGTTATACGCACAGATTATAGGATAAGTATGTCTATTTTTGGTTATACGGCACGGATAAAAAGTACGAAATATTTAAATAAATCGCAACACGGTTTCAGGGTTTAATTAATTTATTCGAGTACCTATACTTATAATGTCTGATTCCGAGCAATCTGATTTATTTGAGGAACCACCAGCAAGATCCTACCAAGACATTCATGACGAAATAGAGCGATGCAAAACAAACCCGAGTACTTCGGGGATGTTTGTGTCTGGTTGGGATGACGCCGATGAAGATGTCGATGAGATCAAAGATCCAAAGGGTAAACGGTAGTTTTAGTGATATGTATTTTTGTTAATTCTACACTAGTCTAATTGCGTGAATGAATAATTACAGCTAATCCTGTCGACCACGTCCTTTGGGCCGCCGAGAAAGGAGAAGATCATGTCCTTAAGGAATTACTGACTGCTCAACCAGGCCTAGTGCATGCAAATGATTGCAATGGATATTCACCTCTCCATCGAGCTGCATATGGAAATCATTTGTCATCTATAAACTATTTGCTGAGTGTTGGAGCCAAACTAAATGTCAAAACAGAGTTTGGGTGGACACCACTACATTCTGCTGCAAATTGGAATAATTATGCCGTTGTTGCCAGACTATTAGCAGCTGGTGCTGACCCAGGTGCAGTTTCTGATGGAGGTAACACTTTTTCCACTGATTTTCATTTTATGTTACACATTTGGTTGTGCACTTCCAATTTATGTGAAATAAGTGAGTAAGTAGAGTTTTACATGCCCAAAATCTGTACAATACCTTTTTATCCTAGAAATGGTTTTTTTTTTGGGTTACTCTCAAAATTCCCTTTTCACCAAAGGACCATTAAAGTAACTAAATAAGGATTAAAATACATGGTCAGCAGAGTCAATTCAGCTGAATGACATGAAAGTCAGCAAAGGGTCAATTTGGCAGGACGGCTCAGAATTAAAATGAGCAAGTAGCAAAATGTCTGGAAATTAGAATACCTAATTCATTGGAAGTAAAATTAGTTGATTTTAATTATCAAGTGTCATATCATTACACAATTTTAAGATCCAGACGTTTTGCTACCTGGCCATTTGGTGATCATGTTTATTTCGTAATTAAGACATTTTGAGATACAAACGTTTCACTACCAGGCCATTTAGCGTTTATGTCTATATAGCAATAAATACATTACACAATCCAGACGTTTGAGCTATATTGTCATTTGGCGAAATGGGAATTTTGAGAGTAACTCAATTTTTTAAAAGGGTTTGTGATAAACAACCTCTGTGTAGACAGTTTCTGGTACTATGTCTGCCTTAACATTTAAGAAACCTTTATCTGACAATAAATTAGGTATATACAATCAGCAACTTTAGTTATGCCACTAGGTTGTCTGGAAAAGATCACTATTTAGCGATAAGACTGCCAGTTGACTAAGTAATATTTATTTTTGTTTGTGTTGCAGAAAGCTAATTATTAATTTGGATACAAATTTGTTACTAAGGCTCAAAAAAATATCTGATGTGATATATACCGATGTACTCAAGAGACAGATTAGAGACAATTAACTTGTTCCTTTTTTCAGACTTGTGTACAAAAAATCATTACTAAGGAATGGTTTAATCAACATTACCTAACTGACTTACAGGTCGCAAAAAGTTTCATTTGTTTATATGTACAGTTAGCTTTAAGGATGATTTCCACCAAATGGCTCATATCACATGGGACCAGAACCAGAAGATTGTAATCTTTAAACAATATTAAATCATGTACACAGTATTTAAAAGTCTATATAACAATGCCGCACACAACAGCTTGAACGCAGGCTTCTTCAGCAACATGCTATCGTGGCCTAAAGTATGCTGCGATGCGTGATTGGCTCGGTAATAAATGGACAATAAGAATCTGTATAGACTTGATTGGCTATCGCTGCAGCGGTTCATATCCTTTCTGATCTGATGCAATGTGAGCCATTTATTGGAAATCGTCCTTTATTAGACAAGTATTGTTAGACTACAAATTATAAAATTAGTAAAATAAATCCCTATACACTGTATATTTAAAAATTATTCAAAATCTTTCTTTGGGCAGTTGTTATTATGGATAGTTATCCCAAACCAATGATTATCTATATAATTGTATATAACATTACCTTTTTTCAGAACAAACACCTCTCCATTTGGCGGCAGCAAAGAGCCATTGCAAGTCAACACTACTTGTTTTGCTTCTTAGAGAAGACAGTGTAAAAGTAGCTTGTAGAGTAAACAATGTAGGAGAAACACCAGAGGAACTGGCTGGACGTCATGGTATTTATGCCCCACTGTTTGAAATGGTAATGCCAGCTGCATCATTCATTAAATCATTAGAATTTACTTGTAATCCATACTTAAGAAAGAAGAAGGAAACAGGATGACATTAAGTGTGTAAGGTAGATTCTGTTTTAAATGTATCATTATCAACATTGTGATATTGTATTTGTATTAGCATTTATTTTTGAATTTGTATGAATAGTTTCATAAGAAAAAGAAACAGAACAAACATCCTCTGACACTGTGCACACACATTAGATGTTCTATTTAAATCAGTACACATACAAGACAGGAGTATTTGATTAGACCCGTAATGTATAGTAGTGAAAGCCATGTTTTACAAATGAATTAACAACTTGATTTTTTGTAAATAACTTTATTGAGATTCTTTTTAATATAGTAAGGACTTCTTATTACTTAGTAAACTACTATGTTTTGATTTATTTTCAAATTAGGTTGATAATGTCCATTGATATTTAAAAAATAAATTGGAAAATAAGTCTTGTCTTACACTTTATAAGTAACTATAATTAACAATGGAAATCAGTACAGTGGATTATTTACTATACTAGTTTTCGCAAGATGTATGCAGAACATTCTAAAATTCTAATCTAAAACGAAACAAGTGTAATACATGCAAGCATAATGTAACATTTGCAAGATCAAATATGGGATTTCGTAAGCATGACTAATAATGGTAATAATTTTATTTTGATCATGGATAAAACAATTAGAAACTCCAATCACATGTTTACATTTAACCAACCCAGTTTACAAGTTACATTCAAGATAAATAAAATCATATAAAATATTGTTATTATTAAAAATGTTTCAAAATTAAATTGTTTGTTATTATTGTTATAGAATGTTAAATAGAACCTTTATGTTTTTTGCATTTTTCCATATGATCTACTAGCCATACTTTCAATAACATGCATAGCACCTGGGACGAGATAGGTTTCAGTTTGCAGATTTTTGAGGCTGGCTATTAAGTTTCTTCTGTCTATTTTTTGCAGCTCTGATAATATTTGTCTTGACTCTGTAGTCATGTAAGGCAGTAATAAGCAACCTAATCCGAAACACTTACATCTTACACAATGCTTCCATATCTCAATCAAATCTGCATCTCTGATAACCGGGCAAACTGGCAACAGGTTTATAGCATTAAGACACTTTGCTCTCTGACGCTCTGTTATAGGGTAGTCTGCCTGCTGGAATGGTGACAAAAGAACCGTCCGCCAGGCGTCATACACAGTTTTGTCAGGCAAAGAAGTAGTTTTAAGTAGCAAGGGGACCAATTCGTCGTGTAAACCTGCGCGCAACAAGAAAGGAATCAGTCTTTGTATTATCTGAATATTACCAAACCTTTGCGCAAGTTCGGCGGTAAGTTTTAATCCTTCTATATTTCCTGCTACTGCTTGAAGTAATTGATCAAGTGCATTTACCTTATTATTTACGAATGTAGCTACAATCCAAGGCATGTCAATGTGCTCGAGATTAACTATATACAATAACTCCAAAAGTGAATCCCACAAAGAATCTCGCTCCCTATTTGTCACTTTTAAAGCCGTGTCTGATTCTATGATACTCATTAGGCACTGAAGAGCTCTTAATTTTTTACACTTGTTAAAATCATTGTCATCATCAAGTGCTATACGAGATAGATAAATAGCTCCCATTTTTGGACAAGTTGCTTTCAGAATATATTTTGCTGTCGTCAAATCTTTATTGTCAAGGCCGAAACAAGATTTATTTTTATTATCTTCTCTTGATTTCTCCAGGATGTTTTCTAAAATTTCAATTCGAATAGAACTGATATTAATACCGTTTCTCTCAGCTATTTCATTTGCAGCTCGGTTTATATCATGTCGTGATATTTTTTCAACAAAACTTGGATGAAGGTATAATGCTCTAATAAGCTGCGTTGGTTCCGTTGAAAGTCGTACAAATTCTTCGCATGCCCATTCAATTTTGTGTAATACGTGTCGAGTTGAGAGTGTGGAATGAAGCCGTTCCATCTGACGCACGGCGCGATTACCTGGCTGTACAGCAGACCAGCGCTGAGCAAACTGATAGCATAACTGTGCTGCAGCCACCTGATCAGCTCCACGAGCACATCCCTGAAGAACATAGAAAAGGCATGCACCTGCCCATTCCATGTTCGCAATATGTTTTACACATCGGTGTGCAGCGCGGAGTAAGGGTTCCTCTCTTGTTGTTAAACGCCACGGCTCGCTTTCTTTCATTTCAGCTTCCGTCCCTTCACTTTTCTTTCTTGATGTCATTGTTTGTTTAAGTGCGTTACTGCAAACCATATCTCTAGCCGTTTGTAAATCAGCATCGAGTGAAAGTAAAGCGACGGCAGGTAGCCATTGCTCATATGTTTCCAACGTTATTTCCGACTTTAAATTTGCCCACATATCTTCGTGCATAAAAAGCTGGAATGGCAATCTGTAATGACCGATTTCTGGGAACATACCTTTGTCAGAAAACAATTCAAATTCGTGTTGTTTTGGAGTACTTTTTCTCTTGTAATTCTTTAAAAAGTTTAGAAGAAAGTATTCTTTTGAATATTCCATATCCATGGACGAACCAAACAGTAAGTGATAAATGCAAAGGTAGACTTCATAATAGTAGGGATTAATAGACACTACGCGCCCATGTAGTGATACTTCACCATTTTTCCAGAAATCATTTAAAATATCTTTAGCAAAATCTTTGTTACTAATACTTTCCCAGATTTTAATACACAGTGACAGTAATTCACTTTCATCATTTTCAAAAATTGTTTGGGAGCGACTGAGGTCGTCATTGACAACTTTATATTTTAATTCCCATGTAGTAAGTAAAGATACAAGTTGAAATGACAACCCATCATTTACAGATATACTTAAAGTGCGACACAAGTCTACCAAGCGATCGACAGAAGTGTCAGGAAATTGTTTCAGAAAGTAAAATAGTACAACTTTTGCATCCCAAGTATCTTCGTTGATATTAGGCAGAGCTATATCAGCCAAATTGAAATTGAACTTGGCCTTCAGAATATACTGAGGCGAATATGGTATAGTGTTCAGGGATAAACAGTAGGAAGCAAATATACGCCTTATTACAGGATATGAGAGATACGTAGCAGCGGCGTGTGGCAAAGATTCGTTCTGCCCCCGTAAGATATCAAGAATCCACATTTTGTCGTTTTCACCTTGACTCAACACATCTAATAAACTTGTTACTAATAGTTCATCAAGTTCTTGCGATGCGACAACTTTTGACAAAAGTTGTTTAGCTATTTTGTTTCTTAATTGAAATAATTCATCAGATAAACACTTTCCAGATGCAGCTGTTTTCTCCAGCATATGTACAACCATCCTAATGGGTATAAAATCGCCTCTGTTAAGACTTATTGCAGGATTTTTCACCAAATTATTATCTGGTGAAATGTAGAAATCGATTAAATCATTCATTGTGGAAATCGAAGACATTGGTAAAAATATGTAGTGGAACTTCCATGCTACAGATAGATTTTTAACTACTATATTAGCATTTACTAATGCAGACAAAATTGCCAAATAAATCATGACGTAGTGTATATACTCCTCTGAACAATTTGATACGAGTTCTGTTAGTACATTACAGCATTCCAAAAGAATCGATGAATTATTACCATCTTTGAAATGAGATAACACATAATCAATTTCTTCATTACCTTCACTATTACAATCGTTTTGCGATGTCGCCATTATAAGATTTTCAACGAGCTTCCGTACTTCGTGATTTGAAGAAGTACGATGTAACAATGCCACTAATGTAGATCGTTTATTCTGTTGCCCGAGGGTCAACTGTGCTACGCACCCGCTTATTTCTGCACCCGATAAAGAAGAAAAATTGGTTTCGTGTGCAATGGTTTCACAATACATATCGTTAATGCTTAATTTAACGTCGTACGAGTTTTTAAGATGATACATGTTTTCGATAGTATTTATTTCTAATTCGTTAAGCATTTGACTCCCCTTTAAGAAATCAATATAATTTCTTTCTATAGTTGTATCATTTGAGCTACCCTTAATGATCTGTTCGTATTTCAACATAACTGATTTGAGTAAAATCTTCTTTTCCTTGTTAGACAACGCGTGAAAATATACTAATGCAGCTCTTGTGTCACAGTCACGGAGACATCTATTTATATATAATAAGCTACCATAGTTTGTATATTCTGTCATTACGCTGGTGATTACTTTCAAGTCACCCAAATCAATGGTTGCCGCTGTCATCAATTTATGCAAGACTAGTTTGTAATCAGTACAATTCAAGGAGAATTTATATTTTTTTAAAATCACTTTTACTTTTGCGTAATTGAGTTCGCGTTGTATTTCCTCGGCAAGAACACGGTCCGTTGTGGTTGTTGTAAAATCTTTTGTACCTGAAGATGCGGCTTCCACAGCTAGGTCGAGCACTACAGAGTTCCACGGCACATCTAAAACTCTTAAAACTTGAAGGAGGCACTCAAGTTTATTCGTGTGTAAACGAAACGAATTAAGTAATATTTTCAAACGAACGCCATCTACATCTCCCCCACTGCTTGCTGCCTCAACTTCTATAAAGGAACGCAATGTATCGTCTAATTCAAAGGAATGCCGTGCAGTATATGCGGGTAAATAGTGCTGGAGGAATGGTTCCAAATCTTCCGTGTAACAACGTCGCAACATGATGAGAGCTACTTCACTTGGACTTTGAGAACTGAGCTCGCCCAGCAACATGTTTATTTTATGTCTCTCTTTAAGTTCCATGATATTCTTCATATGAGTTTTCAGCATATCCAGGTCATCCATGGAAATGGGTCTTAATGGAATTGTTTTTAAAGATGTTTCTAAAACAACACCTATTTCTTCTATAAATTTCAGTCCTATTTTAGGCCAATAACCTGATTTCTCTAATAGGAATACCCTTTCAGTTATCCATCGCACAATCAAATCCATATAAAATGGATTTTTATCAAGAAGTGGAGGCAAAAAGTTTCTCAACCAATTAATAAGAGCACCCATCTTGATGTTATAGGGAATTGCATTCATTATTCCCAAGATGTCATTAGAGCCGATAAGGTTTTTTACAGCTGAATACTTTAGCCAACATATGGAAGCTAAATCAAAATCAGCTTTTGAGATAAATGCCATACAGAGATCTACAAAACTTAAATCAAATATGTTGACATTTTCATATGCATTGCTTTCCCTGAAGTAAATGTATTCAAGTATGTCTATTTTATTCATAATATCACATAAAGATTGAATTAATATTTCATCAGCAGATACAAAAACCTTCTTTTGTAGAAGATAAACAAGCGATTTGTATGCAATATTCAGTTTACAAAGTTTAAGAGCTATATTAACAAGGAAAGTGAGATCTTCAATTTTTTCGAAATATGGCTGCAGTTGGGTTAATACCTGGTCTGGTTCAGAAGAGAGCATTATGCTATCAATGATCGACTGTAACTGTAACTTGAGTGTTTCTTGAGAAGACAGCTTTTGAATAGTTGAGTTGCCATCATGGTGTTCTCCATTTGTTGAATCGAGAGAAAATGACTCCCTCCAGGCACAACAAATGTATACCTAAAATTGTAAACATAAAATTACATTCAGTTGACTGATAGAGAAATCCTTAAGGTAGTAAGTCTGCTGTTTGTAGGAACTTTAGGTGTTGTGCAATAGAGATAAAAAAAAGTTTTGAAATAGTATTCATATATGGCTATATTGCATTACTCTAGCACAGGTACACTCAACCTTATATTTATACAGGCCAGAATGACGGGTTTGCTATGCATCCTTGGGCTAAAAACTATATTTACCCTATATATACCCTATAATAGGTGTAAATAAAAAATGCTATTTCTCGCAAACGAATACACCTGACAGCAGTGTTGGGCAAAAAGTAATTGATTTAACAATTACAATTACAAAATGTAATTACATTTACAAGGTAAATGTAACTGTACTATCAATATTAATTTTTGTAATTGTAATTTGTAGTTAATTACTTAATGCAATTATTACAATACAATACAACACAAAACACTTTATTGCACACCAAACAAAAACATTACAGAGAAACAGTACAATTAAAAATAACACAGCTAAACAACAACCTCAGGTCTTATCGCTGATAAGCGATCTCTTCCAGACAACCTTAGTAGGGATAAGGTGCCAAATTAAAATATTTTACACAGTAGGTGGAGTAGACTTCGCGCGAGCAATAATAAGAAAACTATATTAGATATTAAACTTGAGATTCTTAAAAAGAAAAAAGAAAAGAAAATAACTAAAAAAAGTGATAAATACATGCATACTACACAAATAAATAAGTAAGACAATATATACAAATAAGTACAAAATATACATATAATGACTAACATAAATAAACAGATAATTATCTACACGACAGAAATGAACTGAGACAGTGGGTTTGTTGACCATTCTCTTTGACTTCTTTCCCTGTAGCTGCGCAGGTTGACTACTATTACCGGCTCCAGCACGAGGAGTCGAAACACTAGACACAGGCGGCACGACTCGTATCGCCTTCACCTCAGCAACCGAGACAACACGGTGATGCGTGCCGTTAGACCCGAGGATGTGCACGACTCCATCCCGCGTCCAGCCGGTCCGGATATCAAAACGGTCACGAGCAGCCATGAACGCGTCGTGACGCGGCTTTGTAAGGAACTCGGACACCGTCACACCAGAGCCCTTAAACGCCGTCTTGCCGAACCGCATCTTGTCACGATGGCAGCCTCACGGAACTTAATAATGTTAGCCCTCGACTTACCACTATGAGGTCAGCCAGAACGGTGACAGCGACTTAACTCATTGGAGCCAATCTCAACCTTCAAGGGTCTCAGCGTGTCCATAAAAACTTTTAAAGTGTCTTCAGAACCAGCATCTGGTATGCCATGAATAAGAAGCATCTTACGACGAGAACGCATCTTCAGGAGGTCAGTATGACGAGTCAAGGACTCCACTTGTTGCTGCAGAAAGCCAAGTCTTCAGAATAAAGGCCTTGAAGTGAGCAAAGTCAGCCGCTATTGATGCCACTGTAGGGTTGGATGACCCAGCTCTGTCCAGGCTGCTCTGGAACTCCTCCATTTTAGCAGCAAACATGCTGGCTAACTCGGAAATAGAACCCTTCATGCCCTCAGACTGTGACATTTTATGTGAAATAGGTTAAGTTGTGACTGAATAAGAAAGTGAATTTTTAAAGAAGTTTTAAGTGATTGAAAGGAGAAAATAACTGCTGGTAGGTGAATTCAGTCAGTAAAGCATAGGTATTACTAGTTTTGTTGCAAAAAATGTACTAAATTTATCAATTAATTACAAACAATACTTGTCGTGTTTTATCCACCTACCTAAAAAACATATTACTTACTCTAACTTAAAATACATTTTTATCATTCAAACTAGCTGTACCCTGAGCGCGTTACTACGTCGTACCAACTCAGAAACCTTTGTAGAATCATACACAACACTTTGCTGAAGATCATCACATGATCAAATGCATAGTTTACGATTCTATAAAGGACATACAGACATACATAAATCTTTATAAATATAGATATGTTCATTAAAGAAATCAGTTTTCGAAAATGGGAATACTCTTTATTTAAAATTGTATTAATTATAATAGGGGGAGGGAGGGAGACACATCATCTACTCTAAAATAATCTGATACTAAAATGTAATTAAGAAATAAATATTTTTATTGTAACTACTTAAATTTCAATAACAAATTACTAGGTATGTAATCATAATTGCATTCAATTAAATTGCATGTAGTTATAATTACTTTCAATTAAATTGCTTAATTAATTATGCCCAACATTGCCTGACTTACATACTAAGTCTAGTGCCTAATGGTGAAAGCAAGCCTGCTAACTATGAAATGCAGTCCCCAATCAGCATTCAGCTGTATTAAGGACATGTTTCAACCCTCAACACCTTGGCCCAAAAAATAGTTGTAAGCTTGGCACTATGTTGGTCCGCCTGTAGCAAAGGGGGCGCATTAAAAGGACTTAGAAAATTTTTGACCAAAAATGAAAATTTTATAGTAATCACAAAACACTTAGAATAATTTCATTCTAAACGCTAAAATAAGCATGTTTTGTAGAGAAAACTTTTTCTCTAAAATCAAAAATGGCCGAGATAATTGACTTTGAAATTTCTAAGCACTTGTAAAATTTACAAGGCGTCAAGGGACTTAGAAAATTTTTCGGCAAAATGGTATCATTATGACATATAATTTAAATGACTTTATCTTAAAGAACACATTAAAATAAGCGCATTTTACTTGAAAAACTTTTTTCTAAAGTTAAAGATGACTGAGATAGACTCCATCAAAGATTACAATAGTGAGGTCGACGGAGGTCCGCTTCGCGGACCTCCTATTCTACGTAGTTTTGGCGCTTCGCGCCTGGACAACAAACTAACCTAACCTAAACCTATGTGTTCTATAAGATAAAGTCATTTAAATTATATGTCATAATGATACCATTTTGCCAAAAACTTTTCTAAGTCCCTGACGCCTTGAAATTTAACCAACGTTTGAACCCCTATAACTCAACCATTTTTGATTTTAGAGAAAAGTTTTTCAAGTAAAACATGCTTATTTTAACGTGTTCTATAAGATAAAGTCATTTAAATTAGATGTCATAATGATACCATTTTGCCAAAAAAAATTCTAAGTCCTGCGCCCCCTTTGCTACAGTCCAACCACTATGTTAGCTCATAAAAAATATTAGATAGTATTATTGTTACCTGCATTTGATCCCAAAGTAAATAGAAGAAATCATTGTTGTAAGTTCCCAGCGGATAATAAGTTATTCCCACATCTTCTTTGAACTCGAATACAACATGCGAGTCTTTTACATCCACAACCCACATGGTGGCTCCATCAGATATAATTGGAAAATCTCCCCATGGAACCACATGAAGAATTTTCTTTTCAGAACACATAACCTCATATAATCCAGTGAACGGACATTTCAGTACAAAAGCCTCTCCTTCAGTATAAGCATTTAAACCATTTGTAAGGAGGTGAGATTCCGCAGCAGGGTGAATGCTACAAGATTTTTCAATAGTTACATTATGTTCCTGTTTCCCATCTGCGAAGTCCTGTTCTAACTCTTTACTTGAGAAGACAACTAGCAAACATTCTCCACCTTTACTTAATAACATGACATTTCTGTCATTGCTTCTCAATTTTTGGATCTTGTAGTTGGTTAACTTTTCACATACTATTTGGATTTTAGACCCTGTTACTGTGTTAACGACTATTATTTCTCCTGACTTAAGAAGCACCCATAGAAATTGCTCGTGTATTAGTGTGTTTGATATTTTTGCGTCAAAATTAAACAGCCAATCGTTGTCTGTATGTTCTTCATTACGGTCAGTTACATCTAGTATTCGCACCTTTTGAGAGTCTTCAATTATAATCAATTTCGGGTGTATAAAATGAGCATTCAGTAGATCGAAACTAGAGATCTTCTTTATTCTCGTGTATGTAATAGACATGGTGTGTAGATCTTCGTATATTTACCGCAAGGATTGTTTTTGTTCAACCGTAGTTCACCTCAGAAACTCTAGTCAAACACCCATAACCTATGCTTTGCGACTGATGAACTGAGTTCCCATCACAGTCTACCACACAGTTTACTAAGGAATACTACGCATAGTACGCATGCACCTACGTAATGTAATGAACCAATGAGTTAAATTTAAATCAAATAGTTCGTTTTCAACGACCACCCACAGATTATAGGATTATGTCCGACCCCCGGGGCATCATACATACCACAGATAATATAATCTGTGGTATACGGTACCAATGATCTGTGTACGGTATGCCTAAATATCATATGGGCGCTTTACATTCACGAACAATTCACTCGTTCGCCTGCTCAACCCCGCAAGGCACAAACCCGCGAAAAATATGCGAACCGGCTCCACATTCACACTTTCACGCGTTCGTGTATTGCATTTGTGAGTTCGCGCGTGAATGTAAAGCGCCTAGGTACTTAATACACAATAAAAGCCACAGATAAACCAAAGAAGAAATGTTTTGTTGACATTATAACATTAGAGTCTGTGAACTTCGTGATGCTGTATTATTTATATGAGTGTTTATTCTTAATGAATTTAAATAATTCCTTACACATTAAGGCCAATTTTATTACATTAAAATAATGTATATTGTACCTATTGCTTCTATTATAATCATTTAATGTTATAAAATACGTAGCGCGGGTTTTCTAATGGTAACATTAATCGATGGCAGCGTCATACGATTTCGACAGCAGCACATGCAGTGTACAAAGACGAGAAATCTGTCAAATCTTTGGATTTCCTTCCTTTCCTGTGGTAGGTTGTTGTAAATATATGAAACCGAAAGATTCTGTGTACCTATTTTATTGCCCTATTCAAAATTGTTCTCAGTTAAAACGTGTGCGTTCCTTAAACCTGACATTGGCGAAATCATATAACAACACAAATGACATATGCCACTAAACAAACAAAGATCTACTTATCTAACCTTTGGTAGGTAGGTGCAACGGGTTCGACTATTTTTATTATAATAAATAATGGAAGTTGAATCTATTGCTTCTATTATAAACCTTGAATATTATAAACTACGTAGCGCCTGCTGTTATAATCGTAACGTTGATCGATTTGTACCAGTGCGTACGAAGACTGTATAATTATTCTAGACATTATTTTTGTGAATGGTACCTATATAGTAGTTCGTGAGTAAGTAAGCGCCTTTGGTAGGTACTAAAGATTCGGCTGTTTTTATTTTAGGACAAGGATCTAATAAATTGAAATTTAGTTCCTTGGCTAGCCTTGACTTATAGGCATTTATAGGTAATGTCTATTTTGTACAGGCACCACGTCTCAGCGCCATGTAGAAGGACTGGTAGGATTAGCGTCTCGTAAAATGTAGGCGCTGGAACTACTACTGGGCTGCTGCCACTACTGCTGATACTGGCAACATTCTCCAGATTAGATCCATTGCGTGCTAGACTAAATGCGCTCGTTTGTGTTTGTGTATAGTAGTTGGTACTTTTAAAATATCTATTTCACTTATCCGCGCATCAAATATAGAGTTCTCCGTTCGTTCTTCTAGTATAACTCGGCAAAAATTGGAGGGCGCTGTTTGGAGTGAAATTGGCTACATAATAAAATTATTCCTCAAACAAAAACTTCTGCTTATATTATTTATGTAGTCTTTGCCAATTTGGTGGTCTGGTTGATTGACGATCATTTTTGGATCTGACAACACCAAATTGTCCGCCATGATTAATATAATTTCAACATGGCGCCCGGCTGTGCGGAGTGTGTGTGTGTGAAAGTGCAGTGAAATTATGTTAAAATATCGAGTGTTTTTAGTGATAAATTTAGTGTTTAAGTGAAAAGTGTGTGCATTCATGCAGCGGTTTTCCTATAATGGCTTTGGATTTACGCCTGCACTCCCCTGCAGGCGCAGAACCTGTTGTTTATACATGGCCCCTCACTTCAGGTCATGGTTCGGTAAGGAAATCGTGTATATTTTTACTTCGTTATTTTGATGTGATAATGGCCGAATGTATGGTTTGTTATCGCAGTTTTCACTTTAACAAATATTGTTATTATTTGCTAGTTGGCCATGGGATAGCTAATAGATGAAGAACACGCATTTTCCGCCATAAAATATTTTAGATATTTTTATTATTAATAATATCGATTATATTATTATTACCACTTTTAAAATAATATTAAATAAGCCGTTTTTTCTATCCGTGCTGGAAGAATGTTTAATGCTGTATCTTATATCACATGGGTCTTGCAGTCGGAGTGTATTGACCTCGTGTTTTGTCAAGGTGTCGGCTTTTTTTAGATGGGTTCTTTAAACACTGTCCGTTGTAGTTGTAGATCATCGTCATTCCCATTTTAAGCGCGTTTATAATGGATCTCAATGTTTCAATGCTATAAACTATCTCATTGTATGCCTATTTACTTCTATATACGACAAATGTGTCGATGTTATGATACAATTTATCGTCACTAATTTCATGTTTAGGTTTGAGCAAATCCATCTTTTCGGGAGGATTTCGAGGACATACACCTAACTTTACAGTGTTAACGATTCGATCCCCAGAATTATTCAATAAAAATATATACATTAACATCACTTAGTATTTTCAATTCTGTATTTTTAGTGAGGTTGATTTTGCTGAAGTTACCTATAACTTTTATAGGTAATTATAATCTTTTCAGTCACACTGTAGGTTAATGTAGTTTCAGACAGTTACAATTAACTTGATTGGATATAATAGTGATAGAATGACACTGAAATTGTTCATAGAGTGACTCAGTAACCTGTATTTTTTTATACAATTTTGTGCACAGCTTAACATTCTTCAGTTTAGTCAAGTTATGTATTATTTGCAAAAAATTATGCATACATGTATGGGACGTTCAGTATTAAGTTTCTAATATGTAATTTACAATATAATAATCATTCCAATATGTTTATTATGTAATTAATAAATCCATTTTTACCTCTGTCATAGGTGCTTAGTTTCTCTGATTGCATAGATTGTGAATTGTGGGTCAATTTAGACATTTGACTTTAAGACCACAGTCAATTGAAAATGAAAATAATGTCATATTGAGTCATTTCTTGTGTACATAGTTAAACTTTTCAAGGTCATAAAAAAGGTTGTTCAAGGATTTTCACTTAACTTGTCAATTATAAGCAAAGATAAATAATAAATATTTAAATTGTATGAAGTAAATCAACTAAGCATACAATGACTGTACTGAGATAGGGTGATTTAGCCGGTTTTCGTCCAGTTAGTGGAGTTGCCAGCTTTGGAGGACCCAAATAAAATGTTTAAGTAATAAAATGTAAATGCATTATATTTATTTTTAGTGCTCATATACTCTATTTTAAGTTTAGATATAGCATGAAGTTGTAATCTTAACTGTTTTTTTTATAAAAAATGATAATGATGAAAGTATGGATTTTACTAGTTTTCGTCCGAAAATGTTGGTTTCCGTCCTAATGTTATCTAGTTTTCGACCACTGTATTTGGGGTATAGTTTAAAGCCATCAAATCAAATACCAGACTTTTAGGTAGCAGTACTTTTAATAAACAAATTTCACATTTTGGTTTTTTAATACATATTCGCAAATAATTCGTAAGGTATATATTTTGGCAGGAGTGGATGTGGATGAGTGGATGGACTCTTCGGAGTAAGATGCAGTTTTCTTTCTTGGATTTTTCCCAATGAAGTCATCTACAAAGAAAATAACGAGCTATAAAAAAAAACTATAAAACTGAGCTATAAATGGCTTTTCTTTGTAATTGGGTTTTTTTTTTATTTTCTAACAAAATAAATATTATTTTAAAGAGAAACAAATAAAATAAATTTTACTGTCCGAAAACTTGTAAAGTGTATAGAAGCAGTTTTTAGTTTTCGTCCCCTGCAATTCAAGCAAATGGACGATAATATAATCAGCATAGGAGTAGTTTTGTTTTCGTCCACACCCATTAAAGCATGTGGACGGAAATATATTCAATATTTACAACAGTTTTCAGTTTTCGTCCACATATTCAGGATATTATTTTACCCACGCAACACTGACAAAAGAGTGGACGAAAATTGAATATCGAATCATGTAACCACTAAAGATCATTTCACATTAAACACAAAGTAAAATCTTATACATTGTTGGATATTTTCATGATACCAAATATCATCTGACATTTTAGTTTTCGTCCAGGCGGACGGAAAACTAGATTTTTTGCAGTTTACGTTATTTAGTATTAGTCCGCTAAAATTTTATATGTTTACCGTTAATAATATAAGATTACGACATTAATTTAAGTTAATTATGTTCAAAATAAGTCTTATGCACCAGAACATTTATCACAAATGCGTAAATAACAGTAAAAACTCACCGTGAAATCTCTTGCTGGGACTATTTTTCGAGCACCGCGATGACATGCTCGTCGCACGAAATCAAACCGACAACTGCCGTATTTTTTTTTAGAGTCTCAACACGTCCTGTAATATTTTTAGGTTGGTAGGAATGATGCTTTGTTACTAAAGGGCGCGACTAGTTCAAACTTGCGCGATGACAGCTTTTTGTATATCTATTCTGTGCTTATGATCAAAACTACTCTGCGTACTGGACGAAAACTGGAACAGGACGGCAAACCGGCGAAGTCACCCTACCATGATTAAAATTTTAAAGAGTATATATAACCCTAGATTACTAATTTCAATTATATTATAAAATTTACCTGTTAATAATTACAATTCAAAGGGTCTCAAATAGGATTTTTTAAATTTATTTACTGTATTGCAATAAAAATGCTGTAATGAAAAAAAATACACATTAAACCCTTCTATCATCAGGGAGGGTTTAAAAAATAACAAAAATTCAGTTATTAAAAAAAAACAAGAGGTCCTATACAGAGGACCTCTCCTCTGAAATCCAGATCCATTAAGCACCGCAGCGCAAGAAATTTCATGTTTGTTAAGGATTGTTAGATCAGCTTTCTCAGGGTTCTCTGCCAAGCCTCGTTGCTCCGTAAAGCCCCTGCAAACTGTTTTTAATGAGGTATTTTTATATTGTTAAACCTAAACTGTTTTACTCTTTTAGGCCGATGTAAAATATTAGCTGTTTCAAAAGGGTTCCGTTTTGATAAAAGTTTGAGAAGCGCTGGGTTAGATTATTCAACAATGTAATGTTAATTTGAAGTTAAAGCATGTTGTTATTTCTACAAGAGACATAGAACCTATTCAAACACTAAATTATGGTTGATATTAAGCTAGTTACTAATTAGAATTTTCTTTTAACAGGACAAACACGATGGGGCGTTAGAAATAGTAGAAACAATAAGGTAAGATATTTGTGTTACCTAAATACCAATACAGTGTGCCTTTTTGGGTTCCGAAGTCAATCAATTATGCCATATCTCTCCATCTGCTTATTTATTTACTTAGCTTTTAAAAAAACATTATGTGTACCTATGTCATTATAATTTTTTAGATTTAGGAACCGTTTAGAAAATGGTTACGTATCGGAACGCCTAAAATTAATTAGCCTAATGTATCATAATACCTAAAAGTTCATAATACCTAATGGTCTTTTTTACAGAAACCGAAAACTTTTCAGGATTTTTTAAAAAGCGATTGTATACTCATTAGGTTAGGTTAGGTTAGTTTTATAACAATCCTGGAAAATGTACGGTTTCAATAAACAAGACCATTAGGTATTATGAACCTTTAGGGATTATGATACATTAGGCTTATTAATTTTAGGTGTTCTGATACGTAACCTTAGAATTTAGATAGGTATACCTATGTTGAACTCTAAAAGTGCCATTTCGGTAGAGTTACGTGTCCCCACCCCCTACAAACAAAACTACAAATAGTAATAATCTGATAAATATCTTAAATTAAACCACATAATGAATTTAAATGTCAGTGTTTTTTTTTTAATGCCTGCTCCCGTTCTATACGTACATACGTTATCGTTATCGATTTCAGTTGTAGTGTATATTGAGCATTATTTGCTGTTTTGATATGTATGACGTGCGTGTGTAAACCGTGAAGGACGTGGGGGCAATGACCGAGGCAGTTTCGCGCCGAATAGAAGGTAGGTACCTATTACCTCGATACAAACAACTTGCAGTAGTGTCGCCCTACTATTGCCCGTGCCCGACCTACAAAGTCTGCTTATAAAGTAGTAACAACATAGGTAGAATAGTGTTATTAGGTACATAGTACGTCGGTAGGTATTTACTCAAAAAAATAAAACAAATTACCTAAATGAAAGGTTAAACTGGATTTTGTATTAAGTGACTGGTTTATTTGCAAAATTAGTGAAGTTTAACTGTTTAAGTAGGTACCTAGTACCTACATGAAAATACGTATAATAAATATTTCTTTATATTAATATGCCCATTACCACAAGAAAGACAAATTGGTATTGTACGTACGTAGGTATTAATTGCAAAAAGCAAATACCTATCTACCTTTATATTATTGTAAGATTATCATCAAAAATTGAACCTAAATTCCACTTGCTATCGTTTGACGTCATCGAATAAGTAGCTAGGTAGGCTCAACAATAACGTGTAACCTATTAACCCAGAAATGCTCTAAAAACATGAAGAATCATCGAGTTACATTAAAATTAATTGAGTTTAAATATTTTTCTTGACCAAGCCTCTCAATAATAAAAAAGCGGCCAAGTGCGAGTCGGACTCGCGCATGTAGGGTTCCGTACCACTATACATCTAAATAAATGTATTTCTTTATTCTTTATTATATTGGAGTGGATTGAATGAAAGGTAAAATGCGGTTTACGATTTATAACGTATTAAAAAAAAACTAATTATTAGATCTCGTTCAAACCAATTTTCGGTGGAAGTTTGCATGGTAATGTACCTACATCATAGGTATTTTACATTTATCATTCCCTTATTTTAGAAGTTACGGGGGGGGGGGACAGACATTTTTCCACTTTGGAAGCGTCTCTCGCGCAAATTATTCAGATTAGAAAAAAAATATATTAGAAACCTCAATATCATTTTTGAAGAGCTATCCATAGATAGCCCACACGTATGGGTTAGATCAAAAAAAAAATTTTGAGTTTCAGTTCTAAGTATGGGGAACCCCAAAAATTTATTGCTTTTTTTCTATTTTTGTATGAAAATCTTAAAGCGGTTCACCGAATACATCTACTTACAAAGTTTCCACAGTATAGCTCTTATAGTTACGGAAAAAAGTGGCTGTGACATACGGACGGACAGACGGACGGACGGACGGACATGACGAATCCATAAGGGTTCCGTTTTTTGCCATTCGGCTACGGAACCCTAAAAAGCCTACCTAGACAAAACGCTAACGTTATCGATTAATTATCAGACCTGACAAAATGTTTATAATTGAGATGAGCGGCCAATTTGATAGATAGATCGTTAATTTACGTCAACCTTATAAGGTAGGTAGGTACATACTACATTTTCTTAAATTTCGAAAATACCTACTTTACCTATTGAGTCATTATTAAGTGTTTTGTCGGGACACCCTGTAGGTAGGTAGGTATAACGTACGAGTATAACTTGTACCTACGTCCTGCTGGGACAGGGCTCCTCATGATACGAGGTCTCAGTACCTAAGTTTTAGTAGTAGTTAGGGTTCACTTCTGTATAGGTGCCTATATGTTAGGTTTTATTATCAATTAACAGATAAACTAAGGTTACGGCGAAGTTTTAAGGTAAGGTAAAAGCACCTATTATGGACAAGGCTCCAGTGATGAACATTATCATTTTTTTAAATGAAAACATCAATACTAAACATTTTATTCTAATAGTAGTAATCCCGAATAATTTAATATAATCTAATTGTAGCACTAAAAGCATTATCAATCTCAGAGACTTATATTTATGGAATTGTTCATAACTGGAGCACTGTCCATAATAGGAGCTTTTACCTTACTGCTTTTCTTTTGCGTTATTAAAACTTTCCTGGTGATTTATGATTAATAATAAATAATAATGTATGAGTATTCAAATCAGACCGCCATATTTACAGACCCCACACCTCAAATATTCTTTAACCTTCGAAAACACCTGGTAACGCGTCACGTCGTCCCCTGCGGCACCAATTATATTATTAATTAAAACTGTACTTTTTCAACCAAATTATTTCAAATGTTAGCCTATTTGTCTGATTTAATAAGCGTGTAAGCTACGTAGGTATATAGTTTTTCTAAAACATAATTTGTGATACCTGTCGAAAAATGGGGAGTACCTTAAAAGTTGATTCACCCATTCATTAACGAATATGCGAACTGAACAATACCTATATCGAGAGAGGGGTCATTCAAGTATTACATAAGCACCCATTATCAACCCCCTCCTCCCCCAAGCAAAGCAAGGTCCAACCCCTCCCCCCCCAACTCGGCTTACGTAGCAAAGCATGCTGACATAAAGTGTAAATATCTTAATACCTACTTTAATACGTAAATGTAACAATAAATAAATAAATAAATAAATATCAGGGGTAATGTAATGTCACACCAATTGACCTAGTCCCAAATTAAGCTAAAGGTTTGTATTATGGGTACTAGACAACGATATAAATACTTATATAGACAAATATAAAAAAAACAAATAAACTTTAATAAAACAAGCTAATAAAAAATTCATTCATTTTATAATTATCTGAAGGACGAAGGCATGCCTATAAACATTGGATAATATACCTACCTACCTACACTACCAGTCAAATATCAATAAGTAAAGAGTTTTTTGCCCAAGACATATTGATTAATATGTGTGTGATTTTTTCATAGGCAGTCTGTAATTAGTACCTAATTACCAAATAACTACATTCATTCAATTATACAACACCTACACTGCGAGTTGATCGTTTGCTGTGGTAATCAATCCCCCATTCAACCCCCGCTCCCCTTGTTATTAAAAGTAAGCAAAGAGTATACCCTTCTCCCCCCTTTGCCGCTTACGTAATATTTCATTGACCCCAGTTACATCTTAAATACCCACCTACGCGCCCCGCTCCGCTCGTGACATCTCGTGATATTAGGTACCTCCACACGTGCGCGCCGAAAAAATCAATGGTCCATCCAACTCTTGAAACCTGTCTTCTAGATTGATTGATTGATATCGTCATCATCGTAATCAATATAATCATATCAATAACGACGCATATACGTATGTAACCTCACTTTACTACCTAATTAATGTCTATATTATTCAACAAGCAATACGTCAATTGACCTTGAACTGAATTTGTTGACCTGGGTGACACATTTCCACTCCCTCACCGTTTTAAAAATAACTCCTAAACAAAATGTACAAACATTACCATGCTCTTTTCAATTAATATTCTTCTTTGATAAGATCAAGTTTATTTTTACAGTTGTTTGACTTATTTTTTTTGTAAATAAACAAACACTTGACGTCCCCAAGGCAGCGCGGCTTACAAAATCGACAACGTTGTCGGTTAGAGATAAATTAGTAAGAGAAGAGCAAAACCTTTTTTTAAGTCGGAATTTGTCTTGGGGTGAGAAAATGAAATAGGAAATAGGTAAGTTCATAATCAAAAAAAAAAATTTTTGAGTCGAGATTGTCGACTGTACTTTTTTGCACAATCTTTAAATCTGCTTATCGAGAATATGCTTATTAGTCTTTGTTAAAGCGGAGATCCTGTTGCTACCTTCCTACTCAATTATCGCATCAACTGTTGGACACAATAATATTGGATTGTCATCGGGTTTACTCATGTATTCCAAATTTTAGCCCGTTTTAATGACGAACGCTGGTTCGAAATTGACTTGCAGAATTTGATTCAAATATATACACATACTGTCATTCATTACTCAAATAAAGTTAAATAAACACCTAAGCTGTCGTACCCTGGTTTGGTTTTACTCAGTCGTAGTCGCTACTGGGTTCATCGGACCACAAGGTCATGTTACAGATGTTGGATAAAGTACTGTAATTAATTATTGATGAAAAATAAGAAATAATCTTTAATTTACTGTATAACAACTGCACATCTTTTCTCTTAATTGTGTGTGTGTGTTAGTTTTTTACTTCTTCACGCTGCAACGTTTTGCTCGTGTGGACTCTGACGACTAGTACGGAAAATATATCGTAGGATGCTTTGCTCTAATCCGTGTTATAAAATATGTACCTACTCAAAAAAAGACTAATTAATCAATTAAATTAATTAATCAATTTCCTTTTTTTTGTAACACCGTGTATTTATTTTGGCGTACTAAAATTATATTATTATAGCTCCGTGCGTAACGCGTCTGATGCATTTTCTTAAAAGCAGGAAGCCTTGTATTACATTCTGCTAGCGCAGGTGGATCTTTCAATGACCTTTACACCGACGTTTATTCTAAAACTGAAGAGCCGCTAGAAACTGTTATTTCTCGCAGACCGCATGCTAGCAGCTAGCGGCTGGAAATAGCTTCTATTACTCGCAGCAGGTACACGTTGAAGGTATAATGAAATCGTAGCATAAGATTTCGCGCTATACTATATATAGGGAAGTAGTGTTTATTAGCATAGCGACTGATCCAATGCACCACGTGACATAAAACTGGGGGCGTCTCGTGACGGTAACTAATGTGGCACGAAGCGTTCTCTGGGTCAGTGGCTAATTCTACATTGTAGGAAGAGTGAGAGCAGCTAAGGCGTGATTGTATGTAACTTTGTTAAATGTTTTGTTTATTTGGTTTTATAAAAAACGAATGAATGAGCACGTTCCACGTGCGCTCCTGCCACGCCGGCCGCGCTCTTTTGATTTTTAATGCTGGCGTACGCGACCTCTTTTACTACTTCCTTGCCGAAAGGGTACCAATGGAACCCTATTACGAAGCCCCCAATATCTGATCGTCTATCAGCAGGCTGTATATCATGAACCGTGTTAAAAAGACAGTTTTTTTTCCAGACTGTATATATCTATTGCCGCTGCGCGCTGCAATAAAAATACTTAGGTATATAGGCAAATGAAGTAAAGTAAATTATTAAAGAGGTTCGACTTGCACTTAGGCGGTTTTTAGGGTTCCGTATCCAAAGGGTAAAAACGGGACCCTATTACCTACTAGGACTCCACTGTCCGTCTGTCTGTCTGTCTCCAGGTTGTATCTCAGAAACGTGATAGCTAGACAGTTGAAATTTTCACAGATGATGTATTTCTGTTGCTAAAACAAATACTAAAAACAGAATAAAATTAGTATTTAACAGTACCACAGAATAAGTAATAGCACATGACTACGTTCGCTGTCCATAAAGCCGAAGTCTACGTTCAGTTAGAAGTTACACCAAAACATACATGTAAAAAATAGGCCAAGTTCTCATTTGCAACTAAAAGTAGTGATATGTAAAAGTGCCAAGTTTGGCAGTAGATTGTTTATTTTAGCTTTAACTTGTTAGTTTTCTTTATGTGAAACATTGTAGTACCTAATTGAACGTAAAAAAATAAATATTTATTGGCAATTAATCAACCAGCACGGTGTAATGTGAATCCACCTTTATGCGTTACCACTGGCTAATAGAGTATTTGTGCTTCTTGATTTTTAAATAATATAGGTAGGTAATTAAATTACTGTTTCTATTTTTTCTTTGATCTGGCTGAATGGTCACAAGTGACTCACAACCATTGCCATTATGAAAACCCGCCTTTTTAGCTAACGATTAAATATTGTTGTGAAAAAATTAGCGATTTAGATTTTAGACGATTGTGAAATACATTTATTATAATTATTTCGCAGATGTATTAAAAAACCTCGTTTGATATACGTGCGGAACTGTCATTTTCACTCGTCCTGAGTCTTGGCCCTCCCTTGCAGCTCGGGCCAAGACACCTCGGGACTCGTTTGAAATGACATGACATACTTTCCGCACTAATATCAAAATGTACTATTACTTTTAATTTGGAATTTCCAATAGTTTCTCGGTCTTGTGTACAGTCACGACCGTTAATTTGACCCATTTCAAGAAAAATATGCTTGAAGTCGTCAATGTCATTAGAGATGTCAAATAATTTATAACTTTTAGGAAACTTAACCTTATTGTTGTAGAATGTCAGATTGACATTGAACCAAAGGTGGGAACTAAATTAAATCTCGTGACTGTACAATCGCATTGAATTAAAACAAATAATATCGCTGCAGTCCACTCTCGTTACGGCAGCGATGCTGCCTGCAGTTGTCACCGGCCACAGACCTTGAAAATCCTAACCTTACACCCTATACATTCAAATAATTATCAACAATTTATTTTGACTATCACGTAGGTATTGTAAGCTACCTCCTTCTTTCCAAGAAGGCTCAATTTGGAATCATTCGTTATTAGGTTGAGGTTTCAAGGTGCCGTGAAGATATTGGTTTTATTTTGTTCAGATATTATCCTACGTCGGAAATATACCGGGAACCAGTTCGGCCCGCCGATCTTAGGGCGGTTAGGAATTGAGACCCGGCGACGACGGTGCGGCGTGACGTCTTCTCGACCGGGCCGGACGCACTCGTTCACCCTTCCTGACCTTGATTCCGTCCTCGACCGAGATCGCGATTTTATTTTCCTTCTCGAATACCAATTCTAAATATGAACGTTTTGAGAAACTTCTGGTATTTCTATAAGTTCAGTCTGTTTCGTTGTAGGCTCATAGGTAGCTACAATTAACACGTTAAAACATAGCTCAAGTATTTGTTTGTTTTTTTTTACAAATTAATTGGTCGTTTTTTAATAAATTAATGGTTGCTCTGTTAATTTTTAACCCCGGCTCTAGCCAAGAGGAGTGTTATGTGTGTTGAAGTTCGTCTTTCTCTTATAGCTTAAGGCCTAAATGGGTAAAAATATTTCGAAATTGATTTTTAAGGTTGTACCTACCTTTTCGGTCGTGATTCGCTAAGTTTCATGAACATCGGTTGGAGCAATGCAGTCCCGTTTAATTTATAGATATCTTGTATCCTTAATTCATATATCTTGTTATTTATTTATGTTGTTATCTAATATCAAGTTACTTTACCTACTTGGTAAGTGCTTTTTTTTCTGTCCTTCGCCAATTGGTTGTAAGCGTGTTTGTTTTTTTGGAGGGCAGTAGTCCGGTGACGCAAGTCTGTGGTGGATTTCAGTTTTAAATTTCAAGTCACATTTTATTAGATGTGTTGCTAGTACGTTCGGATGATTTTTAAGTATTCTCTTATATTATTGAATGTTTAAGGTACTGCCCTGATTCCGTGATCTTGGTGTAATTGATCGTTTGTAATGAACCAATTTATTAATCAATATGTTTGTTCAGGTGGGTGTGCGACGACCTGCCGGACATGAAGTCCGCCTTGGAAAACAACATCCTGAGCGACTACGACACGCACTCGTACGAGAGCATGCGTGGCCTCTGCGACCGCTTCAACCGCGCCATCGACTCCGTCGTCGCTCTGGTAATTATTACTTACCTTAATTTATCCTGGGACACGCGTCACAAGCATAACTTGCCAATCGCCAACTACAATGTGAATACCTTTAGAGTCACCGAACATAATGGATTATTCGCATACTCGCAGTACCTAGTTCCCTTATGCAGCACCTTTTGAAAGGCATCCACATGACTACTATTTCCATACTAAAAGGTACTGCTAAAGGAACTATTGGTAATATGCCGCAATAACGTTATTATCTGACATTGTGCATCAAACATCTGGCATGACTTATCGGTCTTATTTATTTATTTATTTCTTTATCGATGGGAAATCTAAGAGTTACAAATACAACATAATTATGTTGTATTTGTAACGAAACAAGAATAGGAAACACAAAACCAATTACAGGTTAGGGGTGGGGGGGGGTTATGATTGGACTTATGATTAAAGACCGTACCTGTAATGACCTGTAGGTATGTAAACCAAAATTGCGGGTGGTAGGACCTTGTGCAGGGTCCGTCCGGATCGCTACCACCATCTTATCCATTAACCTACCGCCAAACAGCAGTGTTCGCATTGTTGTGCTCCGGTTTGGGGATAAGACAGCCGGTGAAATGACTAGCATAGAGGCATTCCATCTTAGTCCTCAGGGTTGGCAAGTCTTAGGATTGCATTGCAGTCTTGTGAATGCGAATGTCTATCATATGGGTCACAGTTTCCACTTACCATCAGGTGGCCTGTGTGCTCGTTTGTCTTCTCTATGTCATAAAAAAAAAAAAAGTATCATCAGTATAATCACGTATGGCTGTTGATACGAGGGCTGCCTTTTAAGTTCTGTCGTTTGCAAACTTCCCGTGATTCCATAAAAAAGAACTAGTGTCATCTTAAAATATTTGAATTTAGAATTCGAAAACAAAAGAATGACTCGAAATCGGCCCAACCGTTTTAGTACAGCGTTCGTTCAAAGTTGACAAGTCAGTTGTGAAAATGGAAATTTCGAAGGAAAATTTACGTGCGATAATTTTTTACAACTTCAAAAGGGGCTTAACGCGACTTCAGTGCTTCGAAGAGTTGACTACGGTTTCCAATGATAAAGCACCATGCCTCCGGACTGTGGAACGCTGGTATTTAGAATTTCAACGTGGTTGGTCTAGTCTTGGTGATAGACATCGTGAAGGTCGACCAAAAACAGCCGTAACCCAGGAGAACATTGATGCTGTACGGCAACTGATCGTCGAAGATCGCCATGCGACATACCGTGAGATAGAAGCTTCCTTAAGTATTTCAGGGACCAGTGTTCACAGTATTTTGCATGATCACTTAGGCGTAAAACAGTTGATCTCACGCTGGATACCACATTTACTCAGTGAAGACCAAAAAACGGCTCGCGTTCGATGGTGTCGCAAAACTCTGCGGCAATTCAACCGAGGAAACTCGAAACATGTTTACGACATTATCAGTGGTGACGAATCTTGGATATATGCCTACGATCCCGATTCTAAACAGCAGTCGACTGTTTGGGTGTTCCAAGATGAGCCAAAACCGACCAAAGTAATACGCTCACGGAGCACTTCGAAAAAAATGGTCGCCACGTTTGTGGCGAAAAGTGGCCACGTTGCCACTATCGTGCTCGAGGATCGTAAAACGTTTAATGCTGACTGGTATACCACTGTCTGTTTACCAGAAGTCATCGGCGAGTTTCAAAAAAATAGCCCAAGACGTCGTAAAAGACTGCACCACGATAATGCGTGCTCGCACACCACCCGGCAAACAATTGCGTTTTTAAAAGAGCAAAACGTCGAAATTCTGGAACACCCGCCGTACAGTCCAGACTTAAGCCCTAACGATTTTTTTACTTTTCCAAAAATTAAGCAACGACTTCGTGGTCAACAGTACCAGACGCCTGAAGAAGCCGTTGAGGCATACAAAACGGCCATTTTGGAGACCCCGACTTCGGACTGGAATAAGTGTTTCGAAAACTGGTTCGATCGAATGAAAAAGTGTATTACATATCACGGTGATTACTTTGAAAAGCAATAAATACCATTTAACACTTAAATTGTCTTTAGTTTTTCCAAACGACACAACTTAAAAGGCAGCCCTCGTAACATCTAACTTAACTAGAACGAAACAGGTATTGCGTTTATAGGGTTTCGTTTCCAAAGGGTACCAAACAAGAAACTGTTTTATTTTGTTTTTTTTACCGTCAAAACGGTAACATATAAGCGTCAAATTCGATGTTATTAAGGAGCAAACCCACAAAAAAAATACAAGCCGGGTGTGCTAGTCGGGCGGTATGGAACCTTACCGCGAGTCCGACTCGCACTTGACCGGTTTTTTATTCTCTAATTAGGATTATTAAGGGCATTAAACCATGATTGCACGTGACATGCAGATTCTAGATTGTACTGGTGTGACTTGTTGTGATGTTGATTATGTAATCAACAGTTATGTAC
This sequence comes from Acleris laterana, assembly GCA_963966035.1. Classification (NCBI taxonomy): domain Eukaryota; kingdom Metazoa; phylum Arthropoda; class Insecta; order Lepidoptera; family Tortricidae; genus Acleris; species Acleris laterana. The sequence continues at coordinate 13,124,150 of OZ014440.1, forward strand.
CGCGTTGCGTCACTCGCGGCCTGACCTCCACGCCGAAGTTGTTCCAATGGCCAGACTCACCTCCGCGTTGCCGGCGTGCCACCCTTCCCCCACCCCACGCGTTTCACTCAATTCATATTTCAGGCGTTAGCTATGAGCAGCCTGCCTACTCCTCTCGAACTGGAAACGCGGCAGCTATCGAAAGTGAAAAGATCCCGAATAGGGTGTGAGTTCACCCCGCGCGGTTGACACGACTTGCTTGACCTACATAGGTACATTGCAATTATTTGTAGTCGCAGCATCCTTTTATGTTATTTTTGTTATCATGGATAACGTTTACTTAAATGTGGAACATGGTTTGTTGATCGGGTTTTTTTCCAAAGACTTGTAATTCTCCGGCTTAGATTTTTCATCGAATTATAGAGCTAATTCATCACTCTAACTCAGCGATGACCCAAAATCAAAGAACTTTGGTCATAGAAAAAAACATTAGCATGTTAAATTGTTAGCAATGCAGTTTTAAATATAGACTCCCCAAATGCTCGGCATAGCATGTTTGTGCCACGGTCCAATATATATAAAAAAAGACATGTATTTTTCGCAAATTGAAAACATTATTTGTATATACTAGATAGTTTTACTTGAATTCTTACCATCATTATTAATACGTCTTTTGTATATAGATAAAAAGTCCGTAATTTATTTGAACTCGCAGATCATTCATTTACGTAATTCAGTTGACTCGTGACAGGGGTTACGCCCTCGGCGTGCGATCGATATCGTTTGTACTATTATAAGCTAAGGGCAGCAGACGGCTGGCGGTCGGCCGGTGCACCCGGGGGCTATTCCCGGTACGACCATAATCAATTAAAAACTTTCAAAGAAAGGGCGCGTTTAATTCATAACTTATTCGCGCGTCTTACACGTTTAAATGAATTACACCACGCGGCTCTTAATAAATGCCGTTAAACAACTACAGTAAAACACTGTATTTAATGCGCTTGGTTGTACGACGGCGTCCTAAAATTGTCCTAATTTTAAGTTGAAATTACTAAACAGTACCTATTAGCGCACGAAGTTACTATCATCATCCTAGCCTTGCCTTTCCGTAACATACAACGGAGTAAAAATCGGTATTCTGCATCTTGAACTCTCATAAACGAGTACCTAAATAGAAAGAAACAAAGCTATGAATGTACAAAATAATCCTGGAAGCAAATATTGTTAGCATTGCGTCAACATGTCTAAAATGATTTACCTGCAACGTGGATCGTGGGCCCTTTTGTAAAAAGGTCCGTTGGACAATAAGCTTTTATGAATCGTTCAGGTAAAGATGTATTCAATAATGTCTTCCTACGCAATGTTGAAGTCTTTGTCGAGTCAGGCCGGACGTACTCGCGATAATTTGTATAATGGCACTACGTGACGTGATCAGCTTCTTAATTGTTTATTGAATTGAACACTAAAAGAGCGCAACAAGCAAGTTAGCTTACAACATCATGTGTTATATTATATTATTGTTAATTTGCGTGTGGTAGAGTCTAGTTCGGCGCGTGCAAAAGAGGCCGTTCGAAGCCGGGTGCGTCGATCGAGTGGTAAGTCTCGTTCGCCTCCCCCGGCCGCCCGACCCCGCAGCCCTTGTCATTCCCGTCACGTGCTCCCTTTTAAACAGGTTCATCGATTACGATCACATTTTCTGTCCTAGTTTCTATTCATTTTAATGATTTAACCAGTATAATAATAAAGGTGCTCTCTACCACGTATAATTACTTTGCCTAATGAACACTGACCTTAAAGTTAACATTGAAAGTCCTTCATCAAGTTAGTTAGATATTGTTTAATGCTTACGTGTAACATGTAACTGCCATGTTGATCTGCGTACGCAGTCCTCTTAGGGTGTTATCGTGAATTATTAACGCTGTTATCGCGGAAGGTCGCGTCGACTGATGTTCACCTTCGTTGCGATTACCCATCCAGTTGTATTTCCTTCTAGCGAGAATGTTCAAGATGTTATTGCCTTAGAAAAACCATATGTTTACCTTTATGTTTCTTTATATTTTCCAATGCGTAAGTAAATACGTACCTAATTATTCACTTACAAAGGGCTTTGAACTAAATAGATACCCATAAAAATATCCATGGGTTTTTATACATTATGTATCTATACGAGTATGTTGCTTAACAGGGAAATATGTCAATCTAGGCGTGATTTCGCTGTACCAGTGATACCTTTTAACCCATAGTAGTGTAAGTTAACTACCTACTAAATAAATTTATTTAAATATGATTGTCTGACATTTATTAATTTTATTATCTATTGTTATTTTGGTTGTGTATGATCTATAATGGATGCACCATTATAGAATGCAATGTTGTTTTATTTTATTGCATTAGTTTGGAGTATAGTTACCTATTTATCATCAATGATATGCGGTTAAATCACAATTAAATACCTAATTAGTAACGTCATCTTTTGACGTAGTGAGATTTAAAATAAGTGGCGAGTTAATGTAGCGGCTACTCTGTCCTACTGTTGGCATGCCTAGTCGCGTGGCGGAAACATCTTCAATGTCACCTTCATCTATTTACAGTCTTCCCACATTTGTATCCAAGAACATCCACATACTGCGCAGCGCTATTTTTCGGTATTTTATAAAATCTAATTACATAGGTACCTATTACTGAGTACTTTATGAACGTAGTTCGCAGGTGATCATTTCCAAGAGATAGGTAGGTAGGTGACTATTATAGGTACCTAGGTACAATGTTTAATATAAGCTACTACCTCCGTAGGTACAACGTTGTTGTTAATTATTTATAGGTATTCATATACCTAATTATAGTACAAGTTTGTTGCTAATTTGGTAGGTATATCGGCGTACGTTAGTATAATTATGAAGAATTGTGTTGCCTTAGACCCTTTACAGGTGTCATTCGTGTCAAGGTACGGGTTGAATTTTAATGTAGGTACTACCTATGATAATGATAATCGCGAATCCGCGAAACTCCGAATTTATTAATTTTAAGTGGTTTACGTGGTGTTTTGGTGGTGTAGGAGGTGTACATGGAAGCAAGTTCCGTCGTCTATGAATTTAATTAAAACCTGGTTCGTGTATCGTGTTTGAATAGAATCATAGTATTAACAACAAGAAAGAACAAACATGCCGCCATGCGCCTATAGCCATGCGAAACGATGCGGTGAATGTGGGGCAGTGAGGGGCAGCCGTGGGGCGAGGGGCGCGGGCTGCAGGGAGACACGAGGGCCAAGATGGCGGCGGCGACGCAGCGATCGATGTCCGCTGCAGACGCCGCGCGAGGCTAACTCTATTTATACGTGTTGCACATACCATTTCTCATCGTGACATGGTACTACTGCTTATAGAGAATCGCCCTAAAGAGCCGGCGCTCATAGCCCAAAAAATCTAAAAAAAAAAAGTGTACATACATACATACATTAAATCACGCCTGTTTCCCAGAGGGGTAGGCAGAGACAAGTGTAAAAAAAAAGTGTACTTTAGCTAAAATAAAATTAGGTACCTACCTACTTGCATTTTCGGAAATGCATTGTTTATTGTAACACCACTATTATTAGAAAGTCATCTACTGTAACTTTTATTACGTAGGTAGGTATTTATAGAAACGCACTTACCACCAGTACCTATGTCTGCTCTGAAAGCATCAGTTGTGAATGTTGTGATTGTAGCTTTATCAAAGGTCAAAACAAAACATTGACCGCACCTAACGGAGGAGATAGAGGAATGCAATGTTTTGTAAATACAGGGACAGAAATAAATGAGTAGGTTGGTCTCTGAACCTGATAGGTATAACTAGTTTCACAGAAGCGATGCACCTGTTGATTAAGCGATATCACTTTTACTTTCCGCGAACCGGTAGTTATTACTCTTATTAAGTGGATGGGGCAATAAATAACAATAACCTCGAGCAGTAATTCAGATAGGATTTTATTCTGTTAACTCATCTTTAGCCGTCTTAATTAGGTATAACCACAGTAAGGATACCCACTTTCGGTAGTCCTCGTCGGCTAAAAACTAAAAAGAGAGTAAATTTAGTAGTCTTTTTTTAAAGTTTTATCCTAGTTAAATAAATCATTCAATTAGAGTGACAGTGATTATCTTTAAACAGAATTGGATGATTCTATGACAAAACGCAGCGTTCTATATTTTTTTACTTGTCTGCCTGAGGTTAACTTACCGAGCGAACAGTTAGGTTTTATTCTGTTTATTCCCCAGTCGTCGGCTCAGCTGTCGATGTTCAAGTTTAGTGACCTTATTGCGCAGAAAGTTGGTACAGTAATTATTGTTTGACTATCTTCGTCATGCTAGTATGCATGTACCTACCTGTTCATAAACAAACGTATGAATATTTATACCTGTTTAGTTACGGTTTGTTTGTATTTGTGCGCAGTTTGTAGTAGTTTGATGCATGTATTAGTAAAGAATTGAATTAAAAGTATTGCAGCGATATTGATAGACTTCATTTCGTTGTGGGCCGCGTTTGGGGGCGATGACCGCAATATTGAACGAACGCGAATGTCTCACGTAGTGTTAATGACCTTTTTTTGGCTGCGCCATTTAGCTTAGGAGTCAGATTCACTCGTATTACAACTATTACACATCTATAGGTATAGGTATTTTTTGCTTCTTTTATATCGATGATTTTAATTTTAAATTTGAATCTGGCTTTTAATGATAAAAGTTAACACAGCACAATCAAGTTCACTAGTGTCTAAAACGTCTTTCGTTAAACGAACGACTATGTTTTAGAGACGTTTCTAGACATTTCTCAGTTGGTTTTTTAGATAAGTAGTGAACTATTGTGTCAGCACACAACGATAATTTGTACTTGTGCTGTGTACAAAAGTAGGTACCTACTAACGTATACACTTAAAGACACAATAACCCCGCGGAGAGATGCAATGACCCCGTGTTACTTTATCAAAAACAATCCTACCTACCTAATTTAGACCTATTCGTTAGCTATGTCGATAAAAATCGATCTATACAAATGAAAAACTCTAATTTAAAAAACACCCCACTATGTTATCAAAATAGCTGGAAGTCTAAATTTAAGTGGGGCAATAAATACCCAAATATCTCCCGCATAGTTAAGTGGTTAACGCCGTTGTACCAAAATACTAATAAGATGAGATACAGATTGCATTAGGGATATTTATAGGTACTTACCTAAAAATTTAGTCGGCGTGTTGAAATGAATTTGTTCGTAATACCAACCTACCGCATTTCCTGGCCGCTATATTTTCCTGCATTCAATGTCTATAACCTTTCACTGTTGTGCAGTGCACGCAGTGATGATTTGACGTGAGAGCGGCTTTCTAATTTTCATCGGTAAAGAGTGACGCAATTCTACCGCCAACCATACAGAATGAGCCATTTGGGCAACGGCCCTACGAGTTCCTACGGCTCTGGTTGCGTCACTAACTGGCGACGCTTTAACGTAGAACTATTCTCGTATTAAACATACTAGTAAAACTTACATAACGCGTAGGCTGGAAGTGTTGGAACACGCTTCCAAATGTACCAGGCGTTGCATGCGCTGACGCGTGCACGAATGCAATTCGATAGGTGCACGATACGCACTGTTAGCAGCTAGGTATATATGTACAACTTATCTAACAGTATCATAGTAATTTGCTATACTTTTTACGTCTGTTACTTTACTTATTATGGCAATCGTTACCTAGTTTCCTCGCAAATACGGGGTTGAAACGTAGGTAGGTACCTCAGAAATCGCTGATCGCTGTTCACACACTTATTTAATGATTTGTGCCGTTTCTTGGCTGACCATGAAGTTTTATTATGCGACAAACACTTCCTTGCGGTTGACATTGGAAAACGAATTAGTTAAATATTTTTAAGCAGGGTTCAATAGATGGCGGAATATGATAAATGATATAATATAAATTCATTGAGAACTTATTGTTGTATGTTATGCTATTCTAAACAAGGACCGGAACCGCTTACCATATAAAGGGTTTTTGATAGGGTATTTTGATTTATTTATTTTTACAAACCCTAACGATGCGGTAAGCATATCATCTATTTACCCCAAAGAAAAGCTATCCACTACGATACAATTAATTCGACTAAGCAGTTACCAATTCCTTAAAAGCCACGTTAGGCTTTCCCTAAGAAGCGATTATTGAACGGCTTCGAGCTATTTTATTCTCTACGCGCAATAGGGATAATACGATAGGGTAACACGTAGGTACGTAATACTAACACTAACAAGGAGGGGTACCCAACTGTCCGACTCCGATTTGATTCATTTTGATATATGTTATAGAGTAGTCTAAAATAACGGACACGTATTTTTTTTTAGCTGCCCAAACTCAACCTGTTAGGAGAAAATGGCCTTCAAAGTACTGAAAAGTGACTAAACCCTACTTAGACTGTTGTCCAAATGTCACATTATCAGGATCTATATACCTATCTATACCGTAAAATTGCTGCACATAAATATAGTGTTGTAATATTGGATATAATGAGAGCTCTGCTGCTGAATGAAATGCCTGCGGAACGTAAACAAACAAAGAATATCGCAAGGCCGCGCGCCCACCGCCCGCCGCGGTGGGAGGAAGCAACCTACCGCGCCCGCAGCTTATGGAGGCCGTTATTGATTTTCCTCAGCCCGACTAAATATAGTACCTGTCTATTTTGTGACTCCCTCGAATTACACCTTATTGTTTAGCAGAGTTTCCGGATTTGGAAACAAGTATACGCCTTACGCTTGTCTCGTTAATAGTTATCTAATATATTTTAATTACCGAATCAATAAAATTAAGTCAGTTGTATAGCAGATGTAGATGTAGTCAACCTAGACACCCTTATTGTTACGTTATGGAAATTAGCAATATGTAGTACGAAATATCTCGTGAATAAGGGTGTGTTCAGTAGAGATCAGATATGACATGACGCAGGAATATCGGCTCATGTTATATGCGTAATGCATGCGTTTTACTCGTATCTACTCAACTGACACAAAAGCATGTAAACACACGTGTCCGTTGCCTTCAGGAAATTACCACATTACGCTGCATTGTTGTTATAAATAGGGTGAGTGCGCAACCTATGTATGAAACTGTCCTCAACACGAATAAATCAAGTGTCCTACTGGCCCCGGCTGAACGCGGGTCACGATCGCTTATGTAGGCGCAGATACGAGCCTTTGCGCACGCCAACGAGATAATCATACAACTCCGCTCTGCGTTGAAAGTTACTTACAAAGTAACTTAAATTTAATCATGGTCATGTGCCGTTTAGACACGTTAAATTTGTCTGTCTTTCGGACGCGTGGTCGATTTCAAACCTGGAACATTGTCTCCTCATGTTTTTCTCACAATGTTAATGACCCCTTTATATTAGAGCTGAATGTATACGACCGTACCATAATGATTAATACGTTATTGCATAACCTTGAAGAATTCAAGGCAATCTTCATTGCTCTTGAAAGAATTATATTTGCTCAGACAGGTTTACAACGTCACAATATCAATGTCAAGGCAGAAGTTATTCTTTTTTATTAAACTACTAGGTATTACGCAGCGCCAAAGTAATGTAGTAAAAAGGTTCTATCACATATTTCTTTGACAAAAGTTTTACCGAAGATGGTCTATAAAATATCAAAAGGCGTTGGCTATTGCTACATATAAATTCATGCTTAATTGACTGTTTTGTCCATACTGAATTATATGAATTATATGAGTTATTGATGGTAAGTTTATATTATATTCATATTACGTTGTATTCATATAGTCAACTTCCCGTGTTCTTTTCTACATTACAATCCAATCTATTGAATTGTTTTTTTATCGTTACACGAGTCTACAACCTACTGTACTAAATTCCCCCCCCCCCTCATCAAAATATATCATGAATATGTCGTGTCTCCCACTGCGTTACTTAAAACGTTTTATGTATAAAGGTGTTTTAATAATCAACTTAATCATCATTATTTTTAGGTGAAAATGAGTTCATTATAGGTATATTCGTGACGTGTTTGAGAAGACCGCTTTTTTTTTACCTTAGCCAAGGTTTTATACAATGCAATCAGAAAAGTTAATGATGTTGTCACAATCAGATTGACATAAGACTTTAATTTGCCAATCGTTTCTTTCATTAAAAAGCTGTCTTCCTGGTTCCATAATGAATGAATTATCATTCAAAAGTAAGTTCTCGAGGGGTGAAAGCCTATTGGTCTTAAGCAAAAAAAATTTTGAGTCCACAAGTATTAAATATATATTCGGAATCAGTTAAATTTATTTCCTCTCTAATGTAAATAGAACTCATACATACATACATAAGCTCACGCCTTTATTCCCAAAGTGTGGTAGGCAGAGCTACAGAATTAGTAACAACTCGAAATAGAACTCTATATAGCAAAATAATATCGCCTAAAACAAATAGCCACTTCTAGCGTTATACATACATACATACGCCTTCATCCCAAAGTAGGGTAGGCAGAGTTACAGAATTACCATTATTACCAACAACTAATCCTATAACCACATTTTGCGTTATACATATTTATAATATTTTGTGTTGCTTTAAAATATACGAAGTAACATAATCTTATAATATAAGCCACGATGGTCTATGTACCTACTTCTAGTAGATTCACTTCATGTTAAAATGTTGTGTAAAAGTGACACGTCGCCAAATACCTAAATAATAAATTTTAATTAATTAAACAATTAAACTAACGAACGAAGATAATGGTATGATGTTATTTTCCTAAAATAATTTCGGTCGCCTTTTTTCCATATCTTACATTGCATAACATCGACCATGACGTTTTAGGCCCGTATTAATAACCTAATCTCAACTCTAAGCTCGTCTCGAGGTGTGTCAAAAATTATAGTGTTCTATGGTTTGACGTTTACTTTGACGTATCTTGTGAGCTTGTGACGGGCCTCTCAGCTAAGATGTTTATTAATACAGCCCTTAGTATGGGAATATTGTTACTTTATTTACTTCGTAATGGAAATAAATTTCATCCATTTTGGATCCGTATGCCTTCAACACCAATGAACAGTGCAAGTTGGCATTATTACACAGCAATCTACGAATGGTGACCATTTCTATATTTGATCATTTTGGTCTGACGAATAACAACCGTTCCCCACAGTGACGGAAAGGAAAGTCAACTGATAGCCGATTAAGCACTAAGTATTAGCTCCGCCCCTTAAGCACTAAGTGAGTGGATCACATTTTGAGCGACAGTTACTCTTCTATACTTGTTATTTATTAAGTATATTTAGATAGCACCTCCTGGATTCTTTACGAGCATTTTTCTGATATAAAAGGAAATTGCTATTTGTGTCGTTACTCATTTTTATTTAATGTTATGATCATGTATTATGCCTTTTCCAGGAAAAAGGCACTTCACTCCCGGTGCAGCGACTGAACAAGTATCCGTCAAGAGGCTTGCTGAAACACATTCTCCAACAAACGTATAACCAAGCCGTCGCCGACCCGGACAAGCTCAATCAATATGAACCCTTCTCACCTGAGGTCAGTATTTATTTCGTGCAAGATTTTATTCAATGAAAATTATATTTAAATCATTTTAATGTTTCGTTCTTTGCGTGTAGTGGTGAAGCTAAGCCAACAAAATAAACGCACGCGTGGCATAGTGCTTCTCTAAGATTTAAGACTTCGGCAAACTAAACACGTGCCAGGAAAATCGCGAGGCATGAGCTACGCGTGACACGGCACACTGCCGATGCCGGTAGGCGGCAGCTGCACCGCGTTGACGCGCGGCGCTGCGCTGCGCTGCTGCGGTGAAATAGGACGTCCATAATGAAAACAACTTCGCGCACACGCTGCGCCTGACCTGCTTACGGCTTCTCGGTCGGCAGGTCGAGAGCGGGGCAGGCGCTGAGCAGTATGAACGTGGGCCCGCGCAAATTTTTGGTGTGCCGAGTTCAATACGGTCCATTTATAGTCAACGGTTGCGGGCCCGCGTTCAACCTGCGCTGCTCCTGACGCGTATTTGGTGTGCCTTAAATCATTTTAAAGTTTCGGTCTTTGCGTGTAGGAATAAATCTAAATATTCAGTAAAATTCATAGTGTTTCTCTAAGATATAAATCAGTTGCCATTGTCATATTTGTCATCCTTTTGTATGTGGTTCAAGAAACGTTTTCAAAAGCAAAACCGACGTATTAGCTGCAGTATTTGAATATTTGACACTTGACTTATGTTAATTGCCTGATGTGTTTACGCTTTTGCATAAGTAATGAAACTAATGAATGACAATGAAGAATCTCATATAAATATCATAAAAAACGGTATTTGTAACAATGTTTTTGTTTTAGGTATACGGTGAGACGTCATTCGAACTGATCGCTCAGATGATAGACCAAATAGACATCACTGCCGAAGATGTGTTCGTGGACTTGGGCTCCGGCGTCGGCCAGGTCGTGCTGCAAATGGCGGCAGCGACCCCGTGTAGAATTTGTTTTGGCGTTGAGAAGGCGGAAGTACCTAGCAAATACGCAGAGGTGTGTATAACAATGTAGTAATTACTCGCTTATTTATTTTTGTCATTAGTGTCATTACATCCCGTTCCTAAATAACAAACGATGCAACATTCGGGGATGGAAAGTATGCTCCTCCTTTTTAACCTTCCTAAAAAGGAGCAGGTTCTATGTTCAGTTGTATTTGTTTTATGTATGATCGACCGATTGTCCGTCAATTGTGGACCGATTTTGAAAATTCTATATTTTGTACACTGTCTCATTGTCACCAAATCGGTGTATCTGATTAGGGGGATCCGTGAGGAATTAAGAGAACTCCTCAAATATTATAAGCATACACGTAGCGATTTATTTTCAGTAACAAGTTCAGCATTTGCATTCAGAAAGTATTATTTGGTGAAATGGAAATGATGAAATGTTAGTTTCTTATCAATTGAGAAGTAGGAATACATAACAGAATATAATGCTCATAAAAAAACAAAAAAAACGCCTTTAAAACTGCAAGGTGGTTTTTGGTTTTTTAAATTTAGACTCCCGAAGACTGTCCAATATCATCAGCATTTGTGCTACAGTTTAATTGTACAAAGAAACAAATTGTAGAAGATAAAGACTACATTATAAAATTATGAACTATTTCCGCTTCCGTCTTTATAAGGTCCGGTTGATAACAAGAATCTAACTTAATTTGTTTCCTCGTTTCAGTGTATGGATTCAAACTTCAAAATGTGGATGAGGTGGTATGGAAAGAAGTATGGAGAGTATAAATTAATAAAGGGCGACTTTTTGATGGACGAACACAGAGAGAAGATTAACTCTGCGACAATAGTGTTCGTGAACAACTTCGCCTTCGGTCCGCATGTGGACCACCAGTTGAAGGAAAGATTCGCCGATTTAAAGGATGGGGCGAAGATTGTGTCGTCGAAGAGTTTTTGTCCCCTGAACTTCAGGATAACGGACAGAAACCTCAGTGACATCGGCACCATCATGCACGTCAGTGTCATGTCGCCGCTGAAGGGATCCGTGTCCTGGACGGGGAAGCCCGTCTCTTACTATTTACACATTATAGATAGGACCAAATTGGAGAGATATTTTCAAAGACTGAAAAATCCGAAACTCAAGGTCAGCAAAAGGGTCTGTTTCCAATCACATAATATTTCTATATAGTGTATTACATTATTATAATTTATATTTATTCTTTTTGTTACTTTTGAGTATTAACACATTGTGCTTGTTTATTCATGTGTCTATTATTTGAGTACAAAGAAGTTGTTTTACCTGTAGATTATTCTCCTAAATTTACTTTTATCGTCACAGTCAATCATACTCTTACTATATTTATTGAAATTATATTATGATTAGCTCCAATATTTATCATATCATAATATTTTTACATAATATCCTATACCATTATTCTATGAACATTGCCACAAAATATAACTTGTGGGAAATACACAAAAAGGTAATATATTTTACTTTATTGTTGCTATCTACTGCTACTGATTGGCTGTGGAAGCAAGTTATTCACCTGTTGTGTTTGATGGAGTTGTATTGTATGGGGTTCGATTCCCGCCTGAATTATATTAAGTTTGGAACTGAGATTACTCTCACCATAGTCAACATTTGGTTCTAGTTATTGTGTAACAGGGTCAATCAACATTTTGTTGTACCTCGTTGCCATAGCGACGTCTCTTGGGTCACTCTTTAAAACTAAGATTTTAGAAAATATGCCCACTTAAAATTAGTTGTGTTGGCAATTAAAAACCCATGATTTTATGGGTGTTCTCCTGAGTGTGCTAGAAGTATTTATTGTAACATTTTTTCTAGGAATAGTCTTATCACTGTTGTCTCATGGCTTACGGGACAGAATATCAACAACAAAAAGTTGGTTGACCCAACAACGGCCCAATAATAAGGGTGCACAAGGTTCCTGCACCTTAAAACGATCTACACATATAAAATATCTATTGAGGTACGAGACCTACAGCATTAAAATATTTCCCTCTTGTTCATACTCTATGTATGTATGTTACTGTATGTATGCTCTATGTGTGTTGTATGGAGCAAGAGGAAAAAAAACAATTCTTCCTTTAATTTTCTTGGTCCTACAAAAACACATTATTTGATGCCATGTACAGTCCTAGCCCATGGAAATCGTACAATAAAAGGGGCGTAGCCATACACTGAATGAGGTTATTCTATTTATTTTCCATGTTGTGTGTGAAGTGGTTATGACCATCCAACTTTGGAACAGTTGCATTGTAAAAAAAAAACACTATGGAGACCAAATTAGTCTCATTTTGTTGCAAATTGAGTCAACTTTAAGGTGTCTGTAACTTTTGCTGTAACACGGGTGATTCATGGTGATAATAAATGAACAAATCTGAAAGAACATTGAAAATTTAAGCGTAACTGACGTTGATGCGTAAGGACCGAGGAATCTTTAGGATGAGGAAGCATCGCCGAACAAGGCAAAAATTCTGAAAGGAAGGGCTGCAAATGTCTCTAATTGTACTAAGCCGCGTATGGAGACTGGTGTTCAGATTGTAAATATACTAGATGTACTTTTCTCACGTCGTTTAATCCATCAGCGTATTTCATACCATTCATCATCATCATATCAGCCGAAGTACGTCCACTGCTGGGCATAAGCATTCCCTAAGAATCTCCGCAAAGGTCGGTTTTGTGTCGCTCGCATCCATCGTTTTCGCGAGGTAGACAAAAATATGCTACAGACTCGTCAAAATAGCATAATATTACGACTATCCAGAGAGATTAAAAGCACCAATATATATTTGTGAAGGCTTTCTCCTTTAACCCTTCCTTCCTTTTTTTTTCTTTTATGACCTAGACACCGTTAGATTTTCCAGGGTAAAAACCCTTTGTCTATGAGCAATAAACTCTACCAAATTTCACTTCCATCGGTTGAGGCGTTAAACCGTAAAGACGGAACAAACCAACGAACAACAAACACGCTTTCAAAGATATAATATTAGTAAGTACTAACATTTGTCCTATACTAAATAAACCATATGAGAAAATGGTCGCGATACGATAGCCCTGTTGTACCTTCAGCTGATTGAAGTGTGGTTCCAGGGTGCCGGCAACTGCGAGGACGGTGAGCCGTCGGGCAAGCGCAACCTGAGCGCGCCGCCCACGCGCCAGCCCACGCCCGACCTGCTCAACGGGAACAGCAACCACAGCACCGTCTCCATGCCCGAGCGACGAAGAAAGGTCACCCGCCCGAGAGCTGTCAGGTTAGTTTATATCTTCCTATATTTTGACCTCATTTACCTCAGTGTTGATATGCGTGTCCACTGTGTCAATCACTTATATTATCTAGAGCAAACTAATGCGATGTCGTTTATGATGGTCGTATACTTGGTCGGTCCAGGAGGCTAATACAACGAGTACAGAACGCGTGTGCTCGTTTTTGTTTGTCCCACATCACTCCGTATTGAACGCCGCTAACCTGCTAAACATGGCTGCGCGGAGGCGCATGCACCTGGCGACCCTTATGTTCGGTGTGGTGCAACACGTGACCCCCTCATACCTCTTTTAAAAGATCCAGTGGTCCAGTAATGTACGCAGGTTTATACCTAGGGCGATTGAGCTGCTGCATCAATCCGCGGCGTTTCGGGGTAGTTTCAAGATTGCGGCGTCCAAGTACTGGAATGATCTCCCCTTAAAGCTCCCCTTAGAGCTTAAAGGCTATATGTTGACGATTCAAAAAATTTAATTTCCCAACCAGCACTTTGTTCTTAAATTATAATTTAGTATTCTTTGTCTTTCTTTTGTTTTTTTTTTTAATAAATTGTGCCAAATTGTCGGTGCTGTATACTGGCTAAGTAGGTATTTCTATTTTAAATATGTTTCGGTAAGGTATTTAAATGTAGTTTCTGTATTTATTCTGTCACTAACTATATATAAGTATCTGTTTAATAGTAGGTATATATTTTTGTATTGCACTATTTATTCGTTTAGCGTACCGTCCGTCTGTCACAAACGGAGCTGGCTGAAAACCAGCGCTGCAGATGTCACCTCAGAATTATGCTGAGCCATGTGTCCGATTCACTGCACTCTCTACTCTTATTACTGCCATTTTTGTTTTTACTTTTTATTTCTGTGTGTTTATATAATATGATTACTGGAAATTGCTCCACTGCCACGAGCAGTCGAGCATAGCTATTTATAAATTTTGAGGATTACAGGGTTGGTAAAAAATTGTAAATTAATGACATAGGTACTCTTTTCTCATTTGCTGGCAACTCTGCGATTTCTGTAATAGTGATGCGCGGCAGTGATCTCTCCATAACGAGACCCGCTCGGCTGGCTTGGTGGAAAGTAGTATCGGCAATCTTTCGTAAATATTATAAACGTAATAATTATTTATTTATGTGGTCATATAAAATAAATTAATGTCATCTAACGAAATTAAATGAGTATTCGTGTGTAATATTGTAATCTCCGGATATCCGTTAAGATAATTAAGTTATACTGGTGCCGATAAGTTGCGACTACTTTTAGTTCTGGACTGACAAATACCATTTGCTGTATTAATAAAGTTATCTTGGCTGAGATGCTAGTCTCAAGACACCTTAGAAATGACAGTGGACTATGGCTTGACACTCACTTTGACGTATCTTGAGTTGAGAGGGACATATATTGAGCTGAGATCAATTTATTAATACGGCCCTAAGTCACCACATGGCCAATTATAAATTTTACTATGTGTTTCAATTCTTTCATACGGCTCTTATGACAGAAAGAGGAGCATTCGATCGTTAATGGTGATA